>VYZP01002371.1:121355-196409 GCA_013400635.1 Hypocryptadius cinnamomeus | reverse complement strand
AGCTGTTATTGTGCTCCCAGTAAACACAGAAGGGGTTGTTTCTCTCCCTCCACCCACAGCCCTGCTCAGGGGACAGGCAATAAGAGCCTATTTACTGCATTGCTTTGCTAGTCCTGCCAGCGCTTGTGCATGTCTGTACTTAAGGCTTTTGAAATGCTCTTTCCCCTCCGAGGAGGGAAGGATGCAGGTTTGGGCTGCTGAGGTAACCTGTGCTGAACTTGCTTACTGCCCACAGCTTTTGTAAGCTCCATGCTGGGATGAGGTACCTGTTCTCCTGGAGTGGACCTGGGTCCTGTTCACATTAGAGCTTCCTTAAACAGTGTAAAAGCAGCTTTAAGCTGATGTAAAATAAGCTGTGGTAAAATAACCAGTTCAAAGCTCTTGTTCTCTGCCACAGCAGTGTAAAGACACATAAGAAATTGACTCTCTCTGAATTAATCTCCTCTGGGAGACAGGCAAACACTTTTCCTCACTGAAAGGAAAACTGAGGCACAAAGACACCTACTTAGTCCTCATGTTTGGGTTAGCACAGGAGGTCAATAGGAACTTGGCACTAGATTTCCATGCTGCTCCCCTTTGTTCTATGCTGCACTAATGTCTCACTAAGAGGAAAGTTGGGAGTTGAACAAAAAAAAATTTGGGGGAGATGTGTTTGAGTTTTTTTTTTAAATGTTTTTTTGAAGTAAGATCCCTATTGCAGCACTAACAATGGGGATTGGTCAAGAATTCTTCTTCTAAAAGACCTTTTCCTCCCCTTGTGATGAATGCTTGTTCATTAAAACTAAAGCTTTTTGTGGGAATTCCATGGGAAAAGTTTTGCTGGTCCAGACAGAATTTCTGGTCAAAAGAAATGAGGGAGAGAGAGAGAAAGAGAAGGAAATCTGCCCTGCCTGGTACAGCCTGTAGCTCTGGGGTTAGGCTGTTCACATGGGTTCATTTGGGCTGGGCAGAAGCATAGAGGGAGGTTAGACCCTCTCTCTTTTGCCTGATTTGGAAGAAAGAATCCTTCCTCTTAAGGGTATAGGAATCTCTCCAAGGTGGTTGGTTTTGGTGCCACAGTCTCCCTCTTCTTTTAATGAGAAAAGACTTGGGTGCAGAAGACCGAAGTTCAAAAAGTAATCTGGCGTGGTTGGATGGCAGATGTTCCCTATGTCCCACCATAATTACCCACAGCATCTTCACAGCCATGGTGAATGATGCTTGGTGCCCTGGCCTTGGTGGCAGTGAGAGTTGTTCCATGTCAGGAGAGCAGCTGGGGGAGGCTGCCTCATCCCCAGTGGCTGCACATAGCCCTGCAAGGTGAGCATGAGAACTGTTCAGCACAAGCCTTTGGCTAAATGCTGCTAGACACCCTCTCTTCTCAGCTTTGTGGGGTAAACAAGCACCCCATCTCTTAAATAACCATACAGTTTATTACACAGTCAGACAAGTGCCTTACTTTGTCCATAATTTTTATTTTTATTGTGTGGGCATTAAATGTATGTTTGAATGTGTGTACTTAAGGGACCAGGAATGAGAAACCTTTTAATTAATCTGACCAGGTAATCCTCAGAAGGCCATTACTAGGGCAAAATTGTTGCATAACTAATGTGCAACTGCAGATGTCCAAGCCCTGTTTTCCTGCCATAGCTCATGGCTTCAGAGACACTACTTTAAAAGTATGTTTTAATGAGTGGTAGAAGCAGTCAAGAGTAAGAAGGAACAGTTAGCATTTTAGAGCTGAACAGTTGAGGTAAAATGAATATTTCTGCCAATGAGTCTTCTCTTTGTGTATGAATACATTCCCTATTGTTTTTTTTTCTGTAATTTGGGTTTTTTTAATCTAAGTTTGCTGTCTCACAAAGGTTTCACTCCCTAGCAGCAGCAAGTTGGCAAGTGTTACTTGGTTTCTTTGCTGATGGTCAAGTCAAAACAAAGATGGCAGAAAACAGTGGAATGTGACAGCACCTTTAAAATAAATAATTAAATGGGTATAATATTATTATTTGTTCTAGGAAGACTGTGTCCCACTGACTTGCTGCCGTAAATGTTCTTTCTCTAAGAAAAGTTTAGTTTAGGCAAAGAAGGAAAACCTTTCTTTCTCTGCCTGCAACTCCCATTAACAGGGAATAGGCTTTTAAGTACCCTGCATGTATAATAAATATATGCTGGTTTCTAAGATGACAGCTTAATTTCGTAGCTGGCATTAAACTTTCTAGCTTTGCCATAGGCTTTCTCTGTTCTCCATTAACCTGGCCTTGGCAACAACAGCAAAGTTTCCAGTAAGCAGTTTGACTGGAACGGGAGGACTTCAGTGTCCTGGAGCTGGGATAGCATTTGATGATCCCTTTGTTACCCATGGGACAATCTTTCAGGGTGACACTGCATGCAGTTCATGCCAAGTCCCAGACTAGAGAAGCTGATGGTGTGGATTTTCCAGCTGATTTTGCTGGCTTTTGAATACCCAACTGTTAATATGAATGTTTATTTTTTAAGGGAATTAAGGGCTGTTAGAGTGGTAGCCTGGAGGAAAGAGTCTCTTCGGGAACTAGTGCTAGTTAATACATTCTGCTTAGTAGACAGATGTCACTGAAGGAAATTTCCACAAGGCTGTTGTCAGAGTCAATGTGTTTGCTATTCTGATCTCCTCTAGCTTGGGGAAGGCTTGGTGGATCTGGAAGGGGTTCAGAGAAGAACTGTGCCATGTGGGACTCTCCATCAAGTAAATGAGACAAAGTAGAAATCTGTAAAGCAGGGAGGAACTTCTGTAGCAGCTACTTCTAGATGTACATTAGAACTGAGTAAAGTATGATCTCCCAGATGCTTCAGCTGTACCACTGTCGTTGCTAATGATGGGCTACTGAATGCTGGTGACAGAGTCTGCATCATTACATCTGTCTGAAAACAACTGAACAAAGCCTCTAAGATTTGTTTCACTCAGCCTTTAAACAGCCTTCAAACAGAACCAACTACCAGTTAGTTATGTATTCTGGTAGTAAATGTGACTATTCAGTTCCCACAAATTTCTGTTAATATGTGCAGAGAATTTTTTCCATTTTTTTATGCCATAGCACGAATGTGTAAATATGTAGGTTTCTTCTGTGTAATTTGCATACCTAATTGCAAATGTAGGTAAAATAACATAATAATTCATTAAAGAATTTTTTTTTCTCTTTATTTCAATAAAAGTGGCTTACTTCTTTGTTCTAGCACATACTTTATTTTTTTCAGACTAATTTTACTGAGAGTTTTGCAAGACTCAAAGGACTTGAGAAATCTTGGTTTGACTTTGTGCACTTGAGAAGCTTTTGGGATTTAGATAGAAAAATTCCTGGTCGTTCTCTTTAGAAGAAGTTTTTCTTCCTTTTGCTTGTAATATAATGATGATAGAGAATTTTGCCCCTGCTTTTTTGCTTCCCCCAAGCTGCCTGAGTGGTTCGCCTCACCTGATGGCCAAGAGGTGAATTGCTGTCAGCAGACTGTGGGTAAGTGGGGCCCTTTGATGTCAGTGGTTTGTTAGGGAGCTGGCAGGCCTCTGGCTCAGTGACTTCTCTGTCCATGTACATCTTGGGAACAGTCTTCTTTTTATCTTTTTTTCTTTTTCTTTTGTCTCAGATGTGAAATCTGTCAGCAATGTGAAGTCAGCTTAAATATCAGCTGAGGCTTGAGTTCTCTTTCAGTTTTTGTTGACTTTATCCCCTCCTGCTTCTGCCCGTTCAAGTTTCTCTCTGCTTGAGTCAGACTTACCGACACTTAATTCTGTGTTTCTGTTGTATGGCTTTGTATGTGGCAGACTTCAGGTGCCCTTCACATTCCCAGCCTTGACAGTGATCTGAAATGCTGAGTAGAGTGAGACTTTTTGGGGTCTCTGAGACTCTTTCAGCTGCTACAGTTCCATTAGAAACCAGTAAAAATGTTTCTGGTACCCAGGCATGCTGTACTCAGGTGATGCTGTGCAGACCTGCTGGAGTTTCTTGTATCTGCTGTTTCCAAGCTGTAAATTGGCACCCTTTCTGTTCCCCAAATATGGAACAAAACTTATTCTCTCTACAGTATAATTTATCACCAAAATACAAGATATAACTAATGGCGTACCAACAGGCAGGCAAAATAGAAGCAACCTGAGCACATGTAAGTTGTGTGCTGAGCCAGTCACAGGAGCAGCATGCTGAGGTTATGCCATGTCTGCTGGCTGAGGTAATGCCATGTCTGGTGGGGTTATGCCATGCAAACATCTACAGATTTGGGGTGAACCTATGGTGTCGTTGCTGGTCAGTGGAAGCATTTTATGCGTCAAAGGCTTGAGGTGGCTCTTGGCAAGGAATGACAGGTCTTGTGGCCTATTTATAAAGATAAAACCACAGCAAACTGCAGGGGAGAGGAAGGCTAGGGAAGAAGAGGACAGCTGTTTTTCCTGCTTCTGTTTTTCATCACTCTCCTAAGGATAAAAGTTAGGAGTTAGATTGTTGTCTTTGTTACCCTAGACTTGGATGTGTTTTCAGCTGTCTTGATTGCTTTCTTTTTCTCAGTGTGATACTTTCAGTAGTTTACCAAGTTGAAATAATTTTTCTGCTTGTCAATAGGCCAGAATACCTGAAAAGTTATAATTGATAATTTCTGGCTGTTGAGCCAAATAAGTCTTATCATCGTGCAGGTACTCTGTGCTTCTTTTCCCCCTTTGATGGCTGGTCTGTGTGAGAGGCAGCAGCCTGGCACTGTCAGCACCCTACACTCCTTTACGGGCAGTGCTTGGGCTCTGTGTGCCAGGCTGGCTGCAGAAGCTGCTTCTGGGCTTCTTCCTGTTCTTTGGTGCATGCCACTACTGTTGTCTTTGACAATATCTTTGGAAATAGCTTTTCTTGTGTAATAGGTTCTTAAGGCACAGGGCCTTGCCTGCTGCTCAGTAGAAAGCAATGTTGGGTGCCCTTTGTTTGCCACGTGAGGACAGCAGTGGAGAGTGCTGGAGAGGTGATGGCAGTGGGGGTCAAGTGGGATATCCCATTCTGTTCCCTGCTGAGGTGTGTGCAGGTGCTGTCTGCACTGGATAAAGCTGTGTTAAAACATAACCTGCTCCTCTTGGGATCATGTTGGAGAGGTGGTATTGAGAGGGGGAGGAATGTTTTGCAGTCTGGAGAAAGAGACGGAGGGGCAGGGCAGGGTGTTTGCATCCTTTGTTTAACTGGAAAATACAGGTCACAGTTTAGGATCTCTCAACTTGCAAAAACAATCTGGGAAATGCTTACCTCATGGCTGCATTAATAGTGAATTATTTTTACCTGACAGTTCATTTCCAAAGCCCAAGTGATCAAGAAGAGTTTTTTCTGCTGTTTTTGGCATCCTGAGCACCCGGCAGTCAATGTCTTTAGTCCATAATCTCGTTGTGTCACAGCTAAATGTAGGAGAAAGTTCTCAGCCCAGAAGTCCCTCAGTCCCTGAGGATGTAGACATACTGATGTTTGATGAGAAGGAAACAGACACAAAGGGCTCCTGATGTGAAGGATACCCACATCCTGCTGACCTGAGCAAAGTGATCTTGATTTGATTCTTTTTCCACCCTCTCCAACTTCCCTTCTCTCTTCTAGAAAAAGTTCACTCCTGTGACCAGGAGAGGCAGAGCGCCTTGGAGGAGGCCAGGCAGAACCCCCGGGAGGGTATCGTCATCCCCGAGTGCGCTCCTGGAGGACTTTACAAACCAGTGCAGTGCCACCAGTCGACTGGGTACTGCTGGTGTGTCCTGGTGGACACGGGACGTCCCCTGCCTGGTACTTCCACACGGTGAGAGCTATAGGCAGGCCTGGTAAGGTGGCTGGCTGGAGAAGATGAGATATAAAAAATACTACTGCAATATGAATACTACTGCAATGTGAAACCAGTTGCTCACTCTAGAGCAGTCAGCTCTACACTGCTTTCCCTAGAGCAAGCAATGCTGTATTAAGATGTTCCCTGTTGAGTGTTACTATGCAGCTCCCTCTCTATAGGAGTTGGTGGACATTAACTACTGTCCATACTTTTCTCTGTGTTAAGTAGTCGTGCAGAGCAGCCTTTTTTCCTTCTGGCTTGCTTTTATGAGGTAGAAGGAATGGGAGCTTTGCTTAAGAGTTTAGATTATGGGCACAAGCAGTGAAAAGACAAGTGTCTTTGTTGCATTATCATCTGCTTTATACTTCCATGTTGCAGCCACTTGAATCCTGACCAGTAGGGAATTAGAAGACTGCTTGTTGTGCATGGGTAGATTTTAAACCAGAGATAGATTTTTTCTTTTCAGTCACTCTCTACCTTGAAACTACCCAAGGAATCTTTTCTCACTTGGAGTTTGGAAACAAATTGTGGGTCTGGCAAGTTGCAAAAACAGGCCAGTAAGAGCTGTGACTTAAACTTGGCTAGATAGAGTGATTCTGCAAAGCAAGGACAGCTTTGAAAAAAAATTTCAGTCTATGCCCACAAGAACTGGAAGAGGACCCTGTGCTGTTTTTGGGTTTCAGTTGATAGCTGGTACTGGGCTTCAAAGTATGTTCTCCGTTCTCTTTCCACTTCTGCTGCTGTTGCTGACTGCCCATAAACAGTCAGATGCTTCGGAGTGGTATTTCTTCTGGAGGTTTATTGGTTTCCCCTGCAGTGAGCAGACGCAGCACAAGCCATTGACCCTGAGATTAGCTCAGCTGGTCAAAGCATAGTGCTAATAATGGCCTGGTTGTGGATTTGATCCCTGTATGGGCCACTTGAGCTGGACTCGATGATCCTTGCTGGTCCCTTCCAGCTCAGAATAGTGTGTGATTAGTGACTATGTGATGACACTAAAGCTATGTTACACAGTTTACCTTCTGCTGTTCTCATTTTTCAGGTATGAGACCCCAGTGTGTGAAAGTGATGCCAGATCGAAGAGCACAGAGATTGATGATCCCTTCAAGGACAGAGAACTTCCAGGTTAGAGGAACAAGATCCTGTCTCTGCCTTCTTACCTTGTCTCACCTTGGGACTCTTAAGAGGCCAAGAATATTGTTGAGGAGATAGGGGATTTTCCTCATAGTGCATGCTTTACCATGGGGTTTATTCTGTGGGGTTTTTTAAGATCACCTTCAGTTTCAGCAGTGAACTGGAAAAGGCTGGGTCTGTCCTGAGTGTGTTTATTGCCTCTCTGCCCTTTGAAAACATTTCTGGGATTAGAATTTTCTGCAGAGAAACCAGGATGCCTGGAGATATCCTGGGTGAGGAGTAGGCTCAACACTGAATGTTTCTTAAAGCCTGACCAGGACAAGATCCTTTCTGTTTAGCAGGGCTTTTCAGCAGCTTGATGCTCCCTGAGTCACAGAAGAGGAAACAACTGCCAATTGTCAGTGGACTGATTTGCTCCCTTACACTGACTGCATGGACCATGCAGGACAACTCTCATGGTGTACTAAGGTCCCTTACCTAATGGTGGCTTCTCACCTAGCTGGACTTTATTCCTCCTTTTCTACCTGGGATATGTTTTATTTCCTACTGCTCCTTGTTTTATATTCTGTTTTTCCCTCTTAACAGAGTGGCAAGCATAATTTGCTGTTTGCCTGCCTTTTTTCTGCTAGGAACACGTGTTGGGCATTGGTGTCAGTGCAGCTCTTAAAAATGCTATCCCACCTGCCTGTGCTGTTTTTTCCTTCTGGTTTCCTTCTAAGGAGCAGAGTGAGGGGCCTTCACTGACAGGTCAACCATTGCTCTACTGGGTGGGGACTGCTTGAAAACACAAGGTACAGGGGATCCCTCTGCACCATGAGGGGGTGGTTGACACCACTAATTCTGCAGAAATAGCTGGTGACTCTGGATCAGCATAACGTTCTATGGGTAGCATAAAGTGAGTTGTTCCTGAGCAGGTTAGCAAAGGAAATGAGATTTGTTCCAGATCTGCTTTGTGTGTCTCCTAATTGTGGTCCTGCTGGCTCCTGACTTCAGACCCCAGACCTTTCTGCATAGCAACTCCGTCCTCAGCAGGGCTCTCTTCTACGCAGCTCCTCATTTTCACGAGTCTTGTAAAAATTTCCTATTGTCTCTCTTTCACATTCAAAGGAAATCAACCAATTGGTTCAAATATTATGTTGTGGGATAGGGGGAGGGGAAGCCAGCTAAATGGGTTACCTTAAGGCTCATTTCTTTAGAAAATCACACTAAAATGGAATAACCTTATATCCTTGATTCCACATCCCCCACTCCCATTGCTTTACCACCTATCCATGTACTTCTTCCCTGCCTTTTGAGAAATTCTCTGCAAAAATCCTTTGCACTTTCACTTTTTCTTTGAGACTCTGTTTCTGTTCTCAAGAAGACAGACTGGTTTTGTTCCCTTCTCCACTGAAGCCAGACAAGGGGACAGGAACTGCTTGATGCAGAAGAGGACACGGGATGCTCTGTAGCTTAGCAGTCTGGTCCCAATATCAACCTCCAGGAGAGCTGCCCTCTTAGCTCAAGCCAGTTTTCTTTGCCTGTGTAAACTTCAAGCTCTGTTTGGCTGCCCTGGTTGATATGATTGTTGTCCAGAGAAGTTTTGAATGCCCCATCCCTGGAAGTGCTCAAGGCCAGATTGGATGGGATCCTGAGCAACCTGATCTAGTGAATGGCATCCCTGCCCCTAGCAGGAGGGTTGAAACTAGATGATCTTTAAGGTGCTTTTTAACCCTAGTCACATTCTATGATTCTGTGATTCCTGTCACTGAAAATAGCCCTGTCTATGGAGAGATGGGGAGACAGGATCTGATCCTGGTTTGTTTGCCTGAGGAATGCTGTGCTGCATGAACTTCTTACACAATCCTGATGTTTGTTTGATTAGCTGCTCTTGTATGCAGAAATTTACTGATGAGCCAGAACTGCAGGGGGTGAGAATGTTTCTTTCTTTTTCTTTTTTTTTCTTGCTTTCATTTCTTAGCAGAACTGAATGTCAAGAAAAATTCCTGCTTTGATTTGAGACCGATTGCATCATTTGCACTCAGTTCTGTCAGGGGGACCCCTTACTTTATTCCTCTTGTAGCAGTTTGCTCATTCTTTAGACTCTCAGTGCTGCAGGCAGTGCGGTTCTTGGCCTTTGTGAAGAGACCCTGCAGAGGCCCAGGTGGGAAAGACATAAGTTCAGACCCTTGCACACCTACACATACTCTCTTCACAACCTGTCATGACTGTGGCCAAAAGTAAAAAAGAAAGAAGGAAGGAAAATGTTGCTTATACATAGCAAATGGCAAACTGCTAATTCCTGCAGATGGTGAGATGCTGGGAGCCCAGGGAGATGACTTCTAGTAAATAGTTCTTCAGCCTTTTCATTACCTCAACAAAAAGCTCCTTTAAGTGAGTGGTCTACTCTGGCTGCAATAGCAGCTTACCCATTACAATGCTGACATTTTCTGGACCATATGCCAAATGACTGCTGAGGGGTGTGCATGTGTGCAGTGTACATAGTATGGAGACAGGCTAGAGACTGTTGGTTAGCTATTGCAGAGGACAGAGCCTGTAATACTGCAAAGGAGGGACTTTTGTCAGATCAGTTTGCAAGGTGCTTTCAGCTGTCAAGGGATTACAGTAAGTTTCCGGTGCTCTGTTTGTGGTACATGTTCTTCTTTGCTTGTTCAAGAAAAGCAGAAAGTGTTGACATTGCTCTGTGTTGCTGTGGGAGGCTGTTTGCTGACATCTGCTGCCCTAATCAGCTGAATAATTGGTAGTGCATGGTGGTTTGTGGGGGGTTTGGGGAGAGAGGTGAGGGATATGGTAATGGCTTCTCTGTCACATCAAGAGAATACAATTGGATGGCAGGTGATGGGTTTTGAACAACACTTTTGACAGTAGTGTGTTGAAGTTAAGCACTCTTGTTCTTGGTTCCTTGTTCCTTATCTTGTTCCAGGCTAGAACAGTTGTCACAGTGTTCATGGGGCAGTAAGTGAAGCTTACTTTAAGCAGCAAGGAAACACCATAGGTTGCCTTTTAAAGGTGAGGAGATGGAGAGTTTCACTGTAACAGGCTGACACTGTTTAGGATAGAAGGCTCTGTCAGTCCATGGTTATGATGGTGGGGAACTAGACAGCCTCAGCACTAAGTAATGGAAATGGTTACCAAGCTCATCTTCAACCCACTTTGTCCTGCTTAAGCCAGCAGTGACTGGAGGTGGCTACCACATACCAGCTCAGTTTGACGTATTTCCTGTGTAGAGTGGTCATGCAAAGAATGAGTTACTGTGGTAGGTGCTGGCAGGCAGTGCTTTCTGTGCCTGGAGAGGAGAGTGCAAGCAGCAGACCTTGCCTTGTGCTCTGGGATACTTTAATCTGTCAATTAGGGCCTCAGAACAGCCACATTTGCCTCAGAAGATGATCCAGGAGGTAATGAATTGTTTTGTAAACTTCTCTGCAAGTGTCACCATGGGAACTCCCGTCTGCCAGGCACTTCCAGCGCATCCCTGCGGTTTTGCTGGTAGAGAACTGGGTGAGACCCGTAAAGCCAACACACAGTCTTCCTGCCAGATATTGTTGATTACCCTGCATGTGCCTGGACAAAAGCTGCAGGACAAATTGCCACACAGAGAAACCCACTGAGGGATTCTTCTGCCTTTCCTTAGGGACTGTGTTGATGGTTGTTGCTGTCTTAAAAACAAAGGAGGTTCTGACTGATCCTTGCTGAATTGGGGTAGGAGACTAAGCCTGTGTGTTCTTGCATTAAACCTCCTCTTTTCTTTCTGCAGGCTGCCCAGAAGGGAAGAAAGTTGAATTTATTACCAGCTTACTTGATGCTCTGACTACGGACATGGTACAGGCTATTAACTCAGCAGCACCTACTGGGGGTGGGAGGTGAGTCCAGAAAGCATGGCTGAATGCCACCCAGGTGGCTGCAGAGCTCTGGGTGCCCCTGAGGTGGGGGCAGGTGGGAAAGGTGTTGCTCTGACTGATTTGGGTTCCTCTGGGTTGCTGGGAGAGGATCTGAGGCTGCTTTGTCCTGTCATCCTAGCTCTGCTTGCCTCCTCCTGCCCCTCCTCCCTGGCAGCTGCTCCACCATAAAGGTTAGTATAGCCCATTTGAAGTGTGAAATGAGAGCACAGTGGGAGGAAGTGGCTTGTTCTTTTGTCCCTTGGTGCATGAAAAGACCTAATAAAATGCAAATGGATTGAAGGAGACCCTGTGGCCTAGCGGCTACCACAGGGAGTGAAGAATGTGAACCAAATTCTTGGCAGGACCAGCGCTGTGGCTTTGCTGTGAGGCTGCAGCCAGCCTGCTGATGAGGAGAGGAGCTGTTTTTCATGGCCCTCCCCTCTGACCAGCTGCGTGTCCACCCCTTTTGGAAGGAGCAACAAGTCAGGCCTGTTGCAAGAGGTGGGCAGAAGTCTGTGTTCCTGGGGAACTGGGGGAAAGTTGAGGCTGTGTCTCCCCCTCCTGCTTGATAACAGCAGATCCCTGCAGTGCTGCCTCAAACCGTGATGGATTTAAAAAGTGCCACACTGCCTCAGCTAGGCAAGGCTTCTGTGGGTCTGGAATTGCCTGACTATAAAAGGAGTCAGTGCTGGGGCAGCTTGCAGGGATGGCAAAATGACTGATGTGCCCAGGGTCTGGAGATGGAAGTGCCTCTGCACAAATGTTACTTCTATGGGTATTCCTCCAATGTGTTGACAGTAATGTTGATCCCCTGCTTTCCTCTTTCATAATGGAGAAGGAATCAGTGCCATCTTTTAACTGCTCAAGACTATTCAAGGTCCTGGGTGGCATGGCTGTGTCCCTTGGCTTCAGTATGGACTACTGGTGAATTCATGTGGTTTTAACTTCACATTTAGACCTTACAAATCAGGCCAGTGACTTGTATGTGTGCCTGCATGCTGAATATTCTGTAACCCATTGAATTAGTGCTGTATGCCTAACATGTCTGTATTCATATAAACAGGATGAAAAATGCCCCAAGGATGGGAAATACATCGTTCTCTCCCAGACTTAGGCATTCCAATGTCAATTCTGTCTAATTTGCATGGTTCAAATGCAGTGGGATGGGGTGGTAAGAAGCCCTGGAGAGTATTTGATATTTATTTGGCATCTTTGGCACTGGGACTGAAACACAGCCAATGTAATCATCACTCTTAAAATAAAGCTTAATATAAACCAATGTTGTAGAGACCAGAGATGTATGCCCCCACTGCGCTTCTATAAACCAGCAGGCTTGCTTCCTAATGTTCCCCAAGCTTTGTGTATTTCTCAGCTTTCAATAGAGGCCTTTCTGGTGGAATTTTTCACTGCCCAGCTCTTCACACAGTCATCACATTGATTTATTTTCCACTCCAATGTCAGCAGCCCAGTTGTAAGGGGGAAAAATTAAATCTTTTAGCAGGCTGTCCTTGGTAAGGCAAAAGACTGCTACCACCCAAATACTCTGCCTGCCCACAGCCATGATTAAATTCAGATAACTGCTCTGGTTTCATTTTCCATGTGCCTCAGCTAGACTAAGCATGTACCCCAAAGAACATGTGTCAAGCTTTTCCACCCCAACAGGCCATGATGGGACACTTTTTATTTTTTTTAAAAAGTCATTTCAGAGAATTTTTTCTATTTATATAAAAATTTTATCAGTACTTATTTCATGTGGGTTTGTGGAGTTGGGACTGCTGTCTCTGTGCAGTGAGTCCTGCTTTTCAAGAGTCCCAAGGTGAGGAATATCCTGAGTTCTCTCTTCAAGAGTTGGCTTCTGATGGTGTGAACAGGTATATTCTTTGCTGGGTGAAAAATGGCTGGACCCAGAGAGTGGCTGGTGTCCAGTCACAAGTGGTGTTCCCCAGGGCTCAATATTGGAGCCAGCCCTGTTTAATATCCTCTTCAACAACCTGGACAAGGGGATTGAGTGTCCCCTTATCCCACCATGTTGTGTGGGAGCGTTGACCTGCTTAAGGGCAAGAGGGATCTGGACAGGCTGGATCAATGGGCCAAGGCCAGTGGTAAGAGGTTCAGCAAAGGGAAGTGCCAGATCCTGCACCTGGCTCACAACAGCCCCAGGCAGTGCTGCAGGCTGGGGAATGAGTGACTGGAAAGCCTCCCAGTGGAAAGGGACCTGAGAGAGCTGGTCTGCAGCAGCTGAGCATGAGCCAGGCAGGCAGGCAGGCAGTACATACAGGCACACAGTATGCATCTTTAGCATCAGTATCAAAATAAAGGACCAAAGGAAGAGAAGAGCCTTTCCAAAGTGTCCAGAACTAAAAAAGCTTAACAGTGAGAGTCTTAAGGAGCTCAGACTTCCTTAGGGTATTGAAAGAAAAAAAAGGGTTGGAAGTTCATTTTGTAAAATCTGAGTATCTCTATAGGGACAAAGGCTCTGCAGGCTCTGAAGTCTAGCAGGGAAGAACGTGACTAACAGAATATAAACAAATTTCTGATAGAAATTTCTTTAAAGCGAGGGCAGTTCTAAACCAGAGTGAAGTCATGTGGGACATGACTGATTCCCTCTCTCTAAAGCTTTCATCTTAGGCCTGATGTGTTTCAGAAGGACTTTAGTCAAACCTGAGTTATGGTCCCAAGAATAATTTGATTCACATTCTGTGACTATGATATACAGGAAATCAGATTAGATTACTCTGCTGCCTTCAGTCTGAATTTGGATATGTGAGTGAAAACTTCTGTGTTTGCTGAGTGTCTTTGCAATTAATATCCATATTAGCTTTTTTTTTTTTTTTTTTTTTGGGGGGGGGGTGGGGGGGCCTAGACTTTGACACCATAATACTATTTATATTTTCTAATATGTTGTATATATAGTATCATATCTATATATAGCTGTGATGGAGTNTTTTTTTGGGAGGGGGTTGGGGGGAGGAGGAGGGAGTGGAGTGATGAGGGAGAAGCATGGGAAGAAATTAGAGATTGGCATTTGAAGTACTACATAGAGCTGTGCTAAGTTGCCCCCAAAAACAATGTAGTAGCAGCAAAGTGAGGCGGTAGCTTGGATTCTTGCAGGCCATGTAAGCAAAACCTGATGAGACTTTTTTTTTAAACTGGGCATGCTTAAAACAACCTTGTAATCCCTTATAGGTCTTGTCTTGTTTAAGGAAGTTCAAAGCTATTGATTTTAATTGAGTTACTCTTGCTTTACAATAATGTAAATAATGTAAATGAGATGAGAACTTCCCTTCCTCATGGCCCTGGTTTATATTACAGCATAATAGCCAAATAGACTTCATTTATAGTTTTGAAACAGAAAATCTCTGGTAAAATCCATTCTTAATTTTAAGTTTATGTTATAACTCCAAGACACATCTTGTTACTGTATGTTTTCAAAGTAATTAAGGGAGCACTTGTAGAGAATTGGTTTATTAGCCAGTACATTGTATCCTTATTGAAAAAAAAAAATCATTGTTGAAATTGTTCACAAGTGAGTATAATAGGAACAGCACTTAAAAATTTAGGCTTACTTTTAGTACATTTTAGTCTCTTTTCTAATTCTGATATAGTCATATTACAGAGGGCCTAAACTAAACTAGATCATAGGGAATCCCAGCCTGGGTTTCCATTATCTGAGAAATTCTCTTTGGTCCCTGCCAATTCAGAAATGAGTTTTAGTTGCCAAAATTTGTGCATTATGGCTTACTGCATTATCAGCAAAAATACTACTGCCCTGTGGAATTTGAGGTAAATGGGCAGCTTACAGCAGCCACCCTTATCATGTAACACAGCAACTATCAGTCCCTTAATTTAAAGTTGCCACTTATTCCCATGTAATAGCCCCAAAAAGTACTCCAGAAAATGGCCCTGAGGTTCCATTTCATGCTCTAGTTGAGCAGTTTGAAGCAGGCAAGCACAGCTCAGCACATCTCCAGGGTATTCTGAAGCCAATCCACGTTTTAATAAAGATTGACACTTTTAAACAGTGCAGGGAAGTTGATGCTCAACTCCTATTGCATTTCAATTGAAGTTGGATACCAACTTCCCTTTGTCCTCTTATGGAAATTCTAGCCTAATTAAAGATACAGGAGAGTTCATGTAAGAGGAGGGTCTTTGAACAGTCAGTGAGGAATGAAGGGAGGTGATTTTTTAACCTTCTAAATTATTTATCCTACAATCTTCAGAAAAATTGTGTTCAGAATAATGTTTCATATACAACTTAGACTGAAGAGAGAAAGAAACTGGCCTGTAATAAGGGAGATAACTTTTAACTGTAGAGGAATTATGCATTTCCCATAATTAATTTGGACTGGGTAGTACCCTTTTGTTTAGTCTGAACACAACTTAGTTTTTTGTTGGCTTCTTGATTCCTTGGCTACAGGAAAGGAGGAATAATAAAACAAATACAGGATCCTTTTGCAATTCCGTTGTAGTAATCCTCTCTGATTCAAACCATGTTCCACTGTTACAGACTTTAACTTTAGGCAGCTGCAAAGAACAACAAAATGGGAGTAAGAAGGGGAAGCAGAGCAAGAACAATTTTGAATTTTACCTCAGTTTGTTAAACTAATTGCTTTCTACTGCTTAGTGCTGGCACTTTGGTGGCCATCATCAGTGCTGTCACGGGCATTGGCTGGAGGGGTCAGTCACTCTCCATCCATTCTTCATTCAGCAGCAGCACCAAGCAGGGTGTATATATCCTTGCAAAATATTTACAAGTCATACAAACTTACAGCTCTAATTCCTTTACACATCCTGACCACAAACATACCTTGTGTGTATGTTGGGAATGAAAGCTGGACTAATTAATTTTTTCACTCTGTAACATTTGATACCAACTTCTTGTCCATCAGTGTTCTTTCATCCTGGAAGAGGTCCCTCTGGTTTATAGGCTCTGCAGTCCAGCTAGGTGATGGGCTGATCTTACTGCCCTTATGTCTTTCTGCCTCAGCTGCTAATGTTGCTACATAAAGTTTGTAGTACAAAAGAATAGATTTTCTAAGTCTTCAAACAGGTACCTGATGGGTACTTCAGAGATTGCAGCCTGTGCAGTGGCTGAAAGCTGAAAGTGTTCAGGGAGCAAAGGACCAGCTTTGGTAGGAATGGACTTCAATTTATTTAGTAAAATGTAGTGGCACATACTACACTTTGACTACACAGTTCTATGAAACATAATGTGATTGCACACTGTACATGGCTCTTTAGGGGAATCATGTCTCACGTTTGCTGCTCTGTATACTTTAGCCTATATTCCTCCCCTTCTTCCCTGCTCCTTCACACTGAGCTAACTGCTCCTTTCTCACAAGGGGCCTCGAGGGCTGAAAAGCATTACAGATTGCATGCACAGTGCATATTCAAGCTGCCTATTTGATATTTTGGCAGTCATTCTCTGATCCAGCATTCAGTGCAGCTTACAAAAGTGTATGTCATGGTTTTGCCCATCCTCTTTGTGTTCTTCAGTGACACCAGATGATGTGAAGGTACGCTGTGGAAGTGTGCCTCATCTGATTGTTAGAAGTTGCTGTACCTTAACACATATATCTCCAAGCATAAGCCACCTAAGAAATAAATGCTCTGCTATAAGAGAGCTCTTAGAACATTATATAGAAGGAGGAGCAAGAGCCTACTTGGAGAAGACTGTATACTTGATGCCAACAAACTTTTAAGAAAGCTGGTTTGCTGTCGTAGGCTGTTAATGACAGACCATGCTTTTCTTCACTCTTGGAATATTGCTGGGTTTATGCTGCATAATTGAGCTGAACTTGCTGGCTTTTGTACAAAAGCAGTCCAGCAACAGCAGGTTACATTTGGGAAATCAGTTTCCACAGACCTCCTTTCTTCACTAGTGCTCATTCTTTAAGACTGACTGTTTTGCCACAGAGTGCTAAAGAGGAACAATTAGGCAGAAAAGCAAGTACAGCTGTAATGCAGTCAACATGAGAAGGCTCAGAAGGCTGTCTTCATTTTGGTAGTTCTTACTGTGTCTTACAAAGCTGCTACAGCACCGAAGCAAGGTGCTGTAGCAGCTGGGTTTAGTGGGTTTTACTGTGATTGGTGTTGGAGCAACAGATGTTGGAAATTGAGAATGTACAGGACAGCTTTGTTCTGTCTTGGTTTTTCTGATTCCTTTATCGTCTGAATGAGAGGTGGCCCAATAAATGGAATTTATATCTGAGGGCTGATTTACTTCTTTCGAAATGGTAAGGGGAGGAAGTGGAGGGACAATCCCCTGGAATACTGCCAAGTCTGTGCTCACAGGGCAGTTAGAGCCCCAGACCTGTCTGAGCTGATCTGGCAGGCATGGCTGGTGTCATGGCACATCAGCAAAGCTAGGTGGCCCAGCAGTGCTGTGTAGTTGCATTAATTCATGTTTCATGGGTGGTGCCTAAGTGCCTTTCACAGACAGTGGTCAAAGTCAAGGTAGTTAAATACACTATTGTAACTTCATCCTTCTGTAGTGTATCATGCAATTTCATGAGCCAGGGATATATGGCCACCCTGAGATGATGGGGATGCTTCCTGTGCTGGGATTCTGGATGATAACCAGAGATGGCAGGCAACCAACCATCTCAGGAACTGCAGTCCTGCTAAGCCAGCCAACAGAAAGTGGTAAAAACTCAGAAATGGCTGTATCTTCCTTTTTCCTAAAGTCATAGCCATTAAACTAATTCCTTTTAGCTCTATTAGCTTGCTGCAGTTTTCAGCATGAGCTCTCAGCGTGTTTGTAATGGCAAAGATTGATTTATTGTCACCTCATGAGTCAATGTATTTGTATTAGCCTGTGAATGTCCCTTATTTTCTTTGTGGAAGTGCTGAAGAGAGCCATGTTGCCTTTCTTCATAACTCATAAAAGCTCCTCCTTGGTGTGCCCCTGGAAAAGAGGCACTTTAAAATCCTGTTTCTGAGTGCCTCTTCAGTAGGTAGTGGAAAGCTCTTGTCTCTTGTCTTTCTGCTATTGGTTCTGAGATGCTCTGCTATTTTCTCGAGTTCTGCCGCTCCAGTTGTGGGCCTTCGGTAAATGAGGGCAAGCCAAGGTGTGAACTAGGGCAATCTCACATGCAAAAGCTCGGGTTTTATTCTTCTATCTCAGCAAAGGCAGAGTATTGCCCCTGGCAATACAGAACTCCTCTGAGGCTGCTGGAAACATGCTAGTCTTCAAATGACAGCCAGCTTCTTTCCAAAAGGGAGAGAGACCAATAGCTACGTTAATAAATGTCATAAAAACAAGACACAGGATGTGTTTCTGTTCTCTCCTGTCATCCTGGTCAATGCATACAGTTTAGAAAATCAGGGCACTTCCTTAACTTCTGGGTGGGGGGGGCGGGGTTGTGGGGGGAATTTTGCAATTTTTGCTTGTCTACAGGCGATTCCTGGTGCTTGCCTAGTATTTTGGTTCCCCAAACTAAGCCAGACTTATTCCTAACCCCTTCTTCCTCCTGCACAGTGTTTATCCCGTTGTACATTCACCAGATGCTGTGACTGAGTGCCAGCCTGCCTCTCAGTTAAGAATTAAATGAAGGAAATAGTTTCAAGTAAAACCCTGGGAAAAATGTTACACACATTTTATCTGCCTCTCTATACACACAGTTTATCTGCCTCTCTATACTGTGTGTGTTTACTTGTTACAAGGATTCATGTATCTCTGGATAGGGGCTACCTTTCTAATTTCTATCCTTATTTGTAAAAGCCATCAGAAAAGGTAAATGAGGATCTCACTTTCCACTTGAACTCCAGTTCTTGCGTTCTGCATGCTGCAGAGTCCTCCTCACAAATTATTTAATTTACCTTAGGGGTAGCGTGTATGAGGGGGTATTTTTCAGGCTGTGTAGCTGCATTTTAAAGGCAAAACTTGTCACACCAGAAAGTCAAAAGAACTTTCTCTCTCCTAGTTCCCAACAAAAGAAAACTTCAGTGACCCTGTATGTATGGATTCTACTAGTTTCTGAAACAAGGTCAACCGCAGTCTTGGAGAGCATTTTATAGGGTACTTGGGTTTGTATTTCTCCATCAGCTAGGATGCCCCAAACTCACACCAGAATCTGGCTGCCTGCAGCAGGCAACTGTTCCTCTCTCCTTCCTGGGGAAGAAATTTATGCAGCAGCTGGATATGTCTCCTGGAATAAGTCAGAGTAATCAGTGCCAGTGTAGCATGTTTGACTACCTATCCACTAATTTCCATGCACTAAAATGCTTTATTCTTGGAAGGAAAAAAAGGTTCAGGCCTCAGCCTCATTTCAGCATCTTTTCAGCTTTCTCTGTTGGCATGCTCATCATATGGAGAAAAGACAGACTAGCTTAGAGTTTCTTGCCTGGTTCTCAGTATCCCTGAGGGATAACCCCCTTTCCCACTGCTGCTGCAGAGCACCAGGCACTGCTTAAATGGTATGACATAACAGTACCTGTTCGGTGATGGCATGATGTTAAAAGGCAGCATTCTGTATTTGTGTGTCTATAGCTGTTGCTGCTCCTCGTTTTTTTCTTCTTTTCCTCTCTGATATTGTTATTGTCTACAGAAGGAAAATGTGAGTCAAATAGCATCAAACTTGTAATACCACAATGATTAAGAAATGAAACAAACTGAAGCTGCCAGCTCTGTAGTACTGCTTTTAATGGATTTGTGGTTTTTATCTTCTGTGAAACTCTTGTGTGTAAATCAGGTATGTGAAAAGCATGAAAAATGCAGAAAATACAGCAGAGGAGTTCAGATTATGTAAACAGATACAGGGAGAAGAATATTGTATCTTGCCAAGGACATTTTCAAATAATGAATGTGTCTTGCATTAAATTAATTTGTTCCCTTTCTGAAGTCTAGATGTTACTGTCACAGAAACTACCAGGACAGCTGACACTCATGGCTCTCTTGCTGGTAATTTGAATGGGAGCCCAAGGGCCAAAAACACCAAGGAGATTGTCTCTTGCCCTCTAAAGAGGATCGTTCTGGGATTAGGCAGAGTTTCAGCAACTGGTGTGAGGAGAACCACAGCTACTGATGGTATCAGACTCCAAGATTCTCTTGGCAATTCACTTGTTAATGCTGAAGGACATTTTTAGAAAAAGTTCATCTGTCTCAAAAGAGCCCAGCTAAAAGGAGGAGATTGGAAGACCTGTGTTTTTTGCTTGCTTTGGACACGGCATAGCACTTGCCTGATTCAATGAGCAGCTCTTGCTCCTCAGCATGTGCTTGACCGTGTTGGTGAGAGCACCCCCTTGTCGGGGGCCTGTGCTTCCTCTGTTCCAGGTTCTCTGAGCCAGACCCCAGCCACACACTAGAGGAGCGAGTGGTACACTGGTATTTCAGCCAGCTGGACAACAACAGCAGCAATGACATCAACAAGCGGGAGCTAAAGCCTTTCAAACGCTATGTGAAGAAGAAAGCCAAGCCCAAGAAATGTGCCCGGCGTTTCACTGACTACTGTGACCTCAACAAGGACAAGTCCATCTCGCTTCAGGAGCTGAAAGGGTGTTTGGGAGTCAGCAAGGAAGGAGGTGAGTGCCTTTTCCTCATTGCATGACAGTAAAAACTGACAAACAAATTTGACAAATAAAAACTGAGTTACAGCAAATTCGGAAATCCATTTTCTCCCAGCTGTTTCAAAAGTGCCACAGTTTGTGTGAGCAAATGAGTGGGATTAACATGCTGCCATGCAAATGTAGTTTGTTACTTGTGTTATGGGCTCCATCTTCTATGCCTTATCACAGACCTCTGTGCTAAGCACTATACAGAAACAGGACAACAGATAAGAGTTCTTGGCCAGACTTATTCCTAACTTATTTTGCTTGTACTGTTGACGACCTTGGAAACTGTAGTTAAAATCAGGTCCGTTCTGAGTAATACCCTGCTAACAAGATTCTGTTGTCTCAGCCATGCAGGTTGGATGATGTATGAGCCAGCACAGACCCAGTCCTTCTCTGGAGACCCTGTTTACTAACAGAAATAATACTTATTTTCATTGCTAAATTCAGCATGCAGGAGAGTGGATGATGCAAAGAGAACAATGCAGAAAGCAAGCACAGGGCTGTACTGTTGCCGCTTTTCAAACATAAATTGTACTTTGAGATTGGTAGAGAAATAAGGCATGTGAGTAACCTATTTTCCTTTCTGTTTAGTGTCTGAGCAATCAATCCACCCTCCTGCCTTTTCTTCCTTTTTTCATCTTCACCTCATCATCTGTTGGGACCCGAACCAAACTGATATTTTTGGAAATTTTAGGAATTGAAACAGTTCAACCCAAATTCAATAATTATCAGTCATTCTTGACTGTGGGCAGACTTGCTTGGCAGGAGAAGGCAAAAAGGGAGATTCCAGGGGACTAATTTCCTGTGCAGGTGTTTTGGCTTTGCAGCTGTTGTTATATGTGTCCCGGTAGTTGGGAAGGGTGGATAGCTTTTTTTTCTCCCATCTTAATCTTTCCTTAGTTCTTTTCTCAGGTTTAGCACGAGTGGGAAGGGAGTTGGTACATTTGGGTGTTGGGAAGTTGCATTTTCTAGGTGCTTTGCAAACATCTTAGTTACCATAATAAGCATATAGCATTACTTGTCAGCTGTGAGAAGCATTCAGCTTCCCTAGTCCTTTGGAGGTGTTTTTTTAGTCATCAGTACCTAACTGAGGAATGACATACCAAAATAGCAATCCTTAATTTTATTACCTTCCCAATAAGACGAATATGCCAAATGAATTTTATTGCTATTTGGCCTGGAGTAAGACTCTCTGGAATATGCTGCCCTGGCCAACTGCATGTTCAAAATTTAGTTTATGTAAGGGGAAAAAAATCAAAGGGAGAGAAGAAAGAAAATGTGAAACTTTGAGCCCATGTGAAGGGGAAAGAAGGTAGCATGACATTGTTGTGAGTGCCTGATTGTCCACCTGTTTGCTGAGAACACATCCTTGACCTCTCATGGTTTCCTCTGTTGTATGAGGACAGGACTGTGGTCAAAAAAGGGGCTCTGATCTTATTCTGTCATACAGCTTCACATACCTACTACAAACCTGATAAGCCTTGAGGACCAAAGATAAAGGGATAAGTTAAAGGATGGTGAGGACTAAAAAGCAGGGTGGGGGGGCAGTGCAGACAGCAGGTACTAACATGGAAGAAAGAACTGAGTGAGAGTGCTCCAGAGGTGCAGTAAACAAGTTGGTAATGGATCTTTTTTTTGAAGTCATGAAGTTGTGAGGTGGTAGATGACATGTTTTCTATGCTTCCTATTCATAAGAACTGCTAAATTTAGAAACAGTCAGTATCTTTGCCTTTGACATGGTCTTCCACAAATCCTCTCTAGACTGGAGAGAGATGGTTGGGTTATTGAGTGGATAAGGAATTGTCTGGATGGTCACATCCAGAGGGTGGAGGTCAACAGCTCAGAGTCCTGATGGACATCAGGGACAAGTGGTGTCCCTTGGAATTCATACTGGACCAGTGTTATTTAACATCTTCATTAACGGCATAGTGGGATTGAGTGCACTCTCAGCAAATTAGCAGATGACACCAAGCTGAGTGATGCAGTTGCCGTGCCTGAATGATGGGATGCCATCCAGAAGGATGTGGACAAGCTCAAGAAGTGGCCCCATGGGAATCTCATAAGGTTTAAGACAACCAAGGGCAAGGTCCTGCACCTGGTTAAGGGCAATCCCCAATATCAACACAGGCTATGGATGAACAGATCTGAGCACCTCTGCCCAGAGGGACTTGGGGGTGCTGGTGGCTGAGAGGCTGGACATGACCCAGCCATGGGCACTCCGTGGGCAGCAGGGCCAGGGAGGGGATTCTGCTCCTCTGCTCTGCTCTGCTGAGACCCCACTGCAGGGCTGCATCAGCTCTGGGGTGCCAGCACAGGAAGGACAAGGACTTGTTGGAATGAGCCCAGAGGAGGCCACCAAGATGATCAGAGGGTCAGAGCATGTCTACTGTGAGGAAAGGCTGAGAGAACTGGGGTTGTTCACCCTGTAAGAGAAGGCTTGGGATGACCTAATTGTGGCCTTCCAGTACCTGAAGGGAGCCTATAAGAGGGAGAGGAACTTTTTATAACAGCACAGAGTGACAGGACAAGGGGGAATAACTTCAAACTGAAACAGAGTAAGTTTATCTTAGGTGTGAGAAAAAAATTCTTTACTGTGAGGGTGGTGAGAGCTGAAACAGGTTGCCCAGAGAAGCTGTGGATGCCTCATTACTGGAAGTGTTCAAAGTCAGGTTGGAAGGGGCTCTAAGTAGCCTGGTTTAGTGAAAAATGTCCTTGCCCATGTCAGGGGGGTTGGAACGAGATTAANCAGCAAATTAGCAGATGACACCAAGCTGAGTGATGCAGTTGCCGTGCCTGAATGATGGGATGCCATCCAGAAGGATGTGGACAAGCTCAAGAAGTGGCCCCATGGGAATCTCATAAGGTTTAAGACAACCAAGGGCAAGGTCCTGCACCTGGTTAAGGGCAATCCCCAATATCAACACAGGCTATGGATGAACAGATCTGAGCACCTCTGCCCAGAGGGACTTGGGGGTGCTGGTGGCTGAGAGGCTGGACATGACCCAGCCATGGGCACTCCATGGGCAGCAGGGCCAGGGAGGGGATTCTGCTCCTCTGCTCTGCTCTGCTGAGACCCCACTGCAGGGCTGCATCAGCTCTGGGGTGCCAGCACAGGAAGGACAAGGACTTGTTGGAATGAGCCCAGAGGAGGCCACCAAGATGATCAGAGGGTCAGAGCATGTCTACTGTGAGGAAAGGCTGAGAGAACTGGGGTTGTTCACCCTGTAAGAGAAGGCTTGGGATGACCTAATTGTGGCCTTCCAGTACCTGAAGGGAGCCTATAAGAGGGAGAGGAACTTTTTATAACAGCACAGAGTGACAGGACAAGGGGGAATAACTTCAAACTGAAACAGAGTAAGTTTATCTTAGGTGTGAGAAAAAAATTCTTTACTGTGAGGGTGGTGAGAGCTGAAACAGGTTGCCCAGAGAAGCTGTGGATGCCTCATTACTGGAAGTGTTCAAAGTCAGGTTGGAAGGGGCTCTAAGTAGCCTGGTTTAGTGAAAAATGTCCTTGCCCATGTCAGGGGGGTTGGAACGAGATTAACTTTAAGGTGCCTTCCAACCCAAACCATTCTATGATTCTGCCATCTTACCCTTCCTCTAACTTTCCTTTGTCTGGATCATAGGTGCATGTAGTCAGTCCCTGTATTTTGATGTCTATTTCTTTCTCTGTACCATGGCCTCCAAAGATCTGCTGGGGCTGAGGTCACTGTGGGTTCAAGCCAAGAGCTAGCTGGAAACCTTTTAAATGATGTACTTTCAGTTGTAAACTGCTAGTCAGATGAAGACAGAACTTTTCATGGAAATGTTTCTGTTTCAACAAAAGCTTTGTTTGCAAGGCTCTTCTGGTCTAGTTTGGATGAGGAGGGGTTGGAGGGAGGCAAGGAAGGTTATAATTTCCCCTTGATATACTTCATTACAAGTGAACTTAGATCTTCCAAACTCAGATCTTCCAAATCCTGTTTGGGTGTCCAGTAGCATAAAGACTAAACTGAAGTGGGTCATCATTCCAGGTGAGTATGCCTCTTGCTAGGCAGATTGAACATTTGTAATAGTTTTGAAAATAAAACATAATACAAATTTTGTAGTATTTGGGATTCAGAAGAAAACAGATATTAAGCATTCTGCATTTTTATTAGTGTTTTGCTTTTTTTTTGGTGGCCAGTTCCATCCAAACGTGGAAATAGAGCTGCTTAAAGGAAGCATAGAGCATAGATAACACACTACTGTTGTGTGCTTCTCAGGACTTCAAGAGTCCAAATGAGATTTATATGTGGGGATTCAGCTGGGATATTTGTAAGGACAAACCTGAATCTGAGCTCTTTCCAGCTTAGAATTAAATCTGCTCGAGAAGCATAGTTGTGTCTGTCTTCTCTTCCTCTGCAGTCTCTTCATGCCTGTGGTTACCTAATACATGGGTACTGCCAACCAGTGGTTCTCCAGTGAGGAAGTTAGCTGCCCAGTCTATCAGAAACCCTTCCCTTTTCCATCCTTATGGTGACCCAAAAAGCTGCTGGCAAATCTGCTAGGTCTGGTGGCCACTTTGCACAGCTCTTGTCCCTCTCTTTAAACCAGACTTGTTTTTATCAGAGGCTGTTTACATGGAAAAATGCCATTCTTGGATTTCAAAATGGTGTGGCCACATAAAAGAGTCAGCCTTTGAGTGTCTGCAGAAGCCTGCAAATGGCTTCTTAAACTGGGGCAGAGCAGGTAGGCAGGGCTTTCAGCTTGGAGTATGCCAGAAACGGTTTTTGCCATCACTTGATCTAAGATTGTCTGTTTGAGGAATTGTGGAAGGAAAGTAGACTGATTTACAGCCAGTTAGCATTCCTCAGCCTAGCCTGCACAGCCTGAGTTAAGGGGGGAACCATCTGTGATCAAAGAACAAATGTATCTCTCTGCATTAGTCAAAAGACAGGATCCTTGAGAGGAGATAGACACACATTGTAAAGCTTAGCTGGAAAGTTACTGGACCCAAGATTGATTGGAGTCCAGTGATGTTGGAGAGGAGGGCTGTAGAGCTGAGTGAGGCTTATGCTAGTTGTGCTGGCTGCAAAATGTTGGAGTTGAGTTTTACCTCTATATTCTTCCAAGTTCAGGAGACAAAGTCAGCATTTTGTGCCTGCCCAAAGAGGAGCTAAGGGAATAAGCAGCAAAGAAATGTCCCTCTGCCAGCTGACCCTTCTGCCAGCTCAGATCCTGTGATTGCTTTGCTATCCAAGAGCTTGTCAGATGGTGGGTGTTGGGCGTGCTTCACAGGACATGAGGACATCTGAGGTGGAACCCAGCCACCAAGAGCCAGTCCAGAAACAGGATTGAAATATCTTAATTAAAAAGTGTATGTGTGTGTAATTAAACAGAATGTCACTTTCTACTGAATCTGAGGAAATGTTACAGAAAGAAGGAAAAGTAGACAGACAATCTGAACAGCAGATTTCATTCAGTGATGTTTTGGACCTTTGTTATTGCTGTCTTCAGAAGTAACTGCATGCTTGGGGGGCTGGGAATGAGTTGCTCTATATCATTACTGTACAAGTCGCTGTGTGAGAGAAGGTAGCAAAGAGCAGTCACCTGGAAAAGGCCTCTGTACCAGTGATGATAGAAAATAACAATCTGAGTGGCCATGAGAAAACTGTAACCAGGTAATGACTGAATTAAAAAGGAATTCAAAGTATGTTTATGTGCTATTAGATTAGAATCAAAGGAACTGTACTGTTCAGTGCTTGGTTTTGTTTGTCTTGTTAAGATACTCCCCTTTGGAGCTTTGTAGAAGTGCTATAATTTGCCTTTAATCTTGACAAAAGTAAGTGATAGTATGAATCAGGACATCAGGATTGTGTTGAGAACACAAGATAAGGCTGTTTCTCTCCTCAAAAGGTGAAAGGTTTGCTCAGTATGTCTGAAGAATAATAATTTCCTATGAAAAGCTGCTGGGGTTTCCTTGGGGCTTTTTCTTTTGAAAGACACCTGGCCTAATCCAGTGTGACTAGAACTGTTATCCAAGAGAGTGTACTTGTGAGGATGAGCAAATACTCAGCTTTATGAAATTTGCTGAATGATGGGATGTTACCCCATAGTGCCCAAGGGCGTCCCAGCTATATGTTAGCAACCCACGGCCACCGCCTGCCGTATTCCTTCCTCTCCTTTGTGTCAGCAGTGCAGTGTTGTTGTGGCAGGGTTTTGCCTTCGACAGGTACACATGGCTGGCCTGGTTTGTAGGGCAGGCAGGCAGCTGAGGGCGGTGCTCTCTGCCCCCGGTGTAGCAGAGGATGAGCCCCACGCAGTTTCCCACACGGCTGCACGGGCCATGTGCTCGAGCATGCCGGCCATGGCACGGAGGGATGCTCCTCCTTCTGCACACACCGGCCTGGAGCTGCCCGCCCCTTTCCAAAGACAGGCAGTGCTCACTCAGCTCCTTCCAAAGACGGGTTGTGCTCACGCACAGCACTGTGCTTACCTGCGCTGCGTGGTAAAGGTGAGAGGGTTCTTTTGGATGCCCTCTGGCTTCCCCAGGCTGCCAGCCAGGGCAGCGATCCGCAGCCTGGCAGTGCCCTCCGGGGCCCTGGCAGCTGCCCATGAAGGGCCCAGGCTGTGAGTGCCAGTCAGCCCGGGCAGATCCTCTGTCCTGGCAGCAGAGCCTCTGCCCACAGCAGCAGAGCCGTGTTTGACATGGGGCATCAGCGAGCCACGGTTCTGCTGATCCTGGCAGGGCAGGTGCCTGGTACTGGGCTGGTGTTCGGGGTCTTGGAATAACTTCCTGTGCTTGCACAGTTTCTTATTCATGTTCTCTGAAGCCAGCAGGCTGTGCTTTGTGACCCATTTCAGCCTTGGCCACTGACACCTTTTTCCCTCTGGCTTTTTCTTCTCAGCAGCTCCATTCCTGTCTTACAGCCCAGCCTCCTGGCCCTTGGGGCTTCCTACACCTCACCCCTGCCCTCTGAGCTTCTGCCCATCTTGTTCCTGCACAGAGCAGCACATGCAGTAGAGTACTTGATGTGCAGAGCGAGCTGTGCAGTCAGGCCATGTGCATGCACAAATCAAAGTCGTGGAGTGGAGGATGGCAGCAGGCCTGCTGCTGCTGGCTGGGAGCAGGAGCTCCCATTTTCAGCTAACCCCTCCTCTGATATCAGACAAGCAGCTCACAGGAAGTGTGACAGCTCCTGTAATCCCTGAGCTGTCTGTACCCAGTGCAGAGGCCCTTGCCATGAGCTCCATCTGGTGTAGGGTACGTGTGCCTGTTATCTCATAATACAGTCACAGCCCTGCCCTCTGCCAGGTATAAGTTCAGGTCTTTGACTTTAGGCACTTGTTTATTTGATTCAATTGAAAGATTTAATAAACCTGGGCTGTCTGTATTGCCTGTACCTTCACTCTCTTCTGGCTTTCCTCCTTTCTCCATGGCATTATTTTGCTTGCTTGGGGAAACTTCAGGATACTACTTGCATCCTTCCTTTCTTCTTTCTCCTTCCACTGTTCAGTTTAACCTTGTAATTCTTGTTCTTTCCATGCAATACCTCTGGATTTCATGACACTCAGCTACTACAACACCAGGTGTTTAACATCTCTCATCTCAGGCACACTGGTGAGATTCTTGCATGTGAATCCTGTTAGCAGGACTTGCTGTGAGCATGCTCAGAGTGAGTGCTTTGAACCTGCTCTCTGGCAACAGACAAGGGAAGGCTCCTTTGTCATGCCATGGCATTTACTTCCTTTAATGTGGTTCTTGGATTTTACAGGTAGCCTGAGCAGTTTGCCCAACGGAAAAAGACAAGGCCTTAACCCTTTCAGTGAGTATCTTGTCAAAATGTTTTCTTTTTTCCTGTGATAAGCATGTATTGCAGAATTCATTCTCCCCTGTTCTCCTATGTTCATGAACAGCAATATAGAAACAGCTGGAAACCAAAGTTTTTCTTAAGAGGTATAAATACACCAGTGTGCAGCTCCATTGCGTCATTTCAAAGTCCAGCTCTATGTCTTTTGCTGGGACAGACTATATGTTGCTAAGGAATTAGAATAGGATAAAGCAGCTATGGGATGACTACTCTCCTATCCTACTCTTCCTTCTTCTATCAAGCAGTAATTTAGGTGATTAGTTGTGTTTACACTCCATTACTCCACGGACAAGTTCCCATGAAGACTGTTCTCTGTTGTGGTAAAGGTCTGCTCTCCCCTGTATTTTGGGCATTGAATCACATGGACCCTTTCATCAGGCATGAACAATAACATCATGTGCTTTGCTTTTAGGCTTGTTGCCTCATGGTTTTGTTGGGTACTTCTCATTTTGGACTGTAAGAAGCAGTGAGAAGTTCTCCCTTGCCTACATCTTCTGCCACTTGTTCTATGGCTGTCATATGTCTGGCTAGACTCCTTTTTTTGTTGAGGAGACCTAGGCTGTGTATTTGTTTAATGCCAGAAGTCTTCCTATACCTCTTGCTGTCTTTCTGGAGAATGTATCTGGTCCTGGTGAGATGGGCTGAACGGAGAACTGAAGATAAAGATCAACTACACCTTGTAGTTGATCACATTGATGATGTGTTGTTTCCTGGTGTGTCCTCCACTCTGAGTATGTACTTGGTTTTTGCCTGCTGCTAAAAGCTGAGGAGAGGCATTTGAACAACTGCTGTAGCTCCAGCCCCTTCCTTGTCACTCAAAGTGCTCAGTGTGGGACAGATCATCTGCACTCCCCACGCTACACTGCACTTACAGACATGGAAAACAATCTGTTGTTTTCATGAGCTGGTCATTGAGCACTGCAGGCACCTTCTGCAGAGCTGTGCAATTGATTGCAAATATGGCTACCTGAAATAATTTTGCATTTGACAATATTTGCCCCGCTGTGACAGGGCTTGCTGATCAGCACTGATCTCACTGAGGCCTTTCCTCCCAGTGAGGTAACCTTTTCCCCTCAAATCCCTACTTTTGCTTTCTCTTTAGCATGTTTTCACCTGTAATTAATCCACAGGGCTCTAGCTCTGATCCCATAAGAGCTTTGGTTCTTTAAGAACCTTCAGTGAGGGGCTTAACAAAAGCTTTCTGAAGAAAGGCCTGCTCCAAGACCTGCTTGTCTGCCAGGGAAGGAGGCAGCTGGCTGTGGCTGATGGGGCAATGGTGGCAGGGCAGCCTGGCAGCAGTGGATTTCTGCATCAGCTATGCCAGGCAGAAGAGCAGAGCAAGGGATGTGGACCAGTCGTTTCCCTAGACTGTATGCCCATTTCCAAGGAGGGGGAGGAAAGTGGTGTTTTGTGTTTAAAAATATGTCAGTCCCTAAGGCTCCATGTGACTCATTCAATGCTTTTTCCAGCAAGGCTGTCTCATTAGCCCCTGGTTGTTTTCAACCTCACAGCTTATTCCGGGATCTCAGCTTTCTGGGACCGTGGCTTCAGCAGAGGCTATACTGGACCTTTATCAGTCAGGTTTCTTTTTGTTTTAATTTGCCTTTTTCCCTTACTTGTTCTGCTTCTGTTCTGTTTTTCCCTCCTTGCCCACCCCACCCTACTCTTTCAGTAGGTCGCCTGGTGTAGCAGCAGAAGGCACGAAGGGAAGGCAGGAGCTGACCCAAAGGAAGAAGAGATCCAGTGACAGACAGACAGACACTTTGCTGCTTGTGAGCAAGCACGCAGCATCAGCAACATCCAGCGTAGCAGAAGTGGCACCCAGAACGTTTGCACTTTTAAAAAATTGGTTTGGATTTTTTTTTAATTGCTTTTCAATGCCATTATCTAATACTTTGGAAAGTGGAGGGAAGCAGGATCATGACTTTTTAAAATTGGAACAGCTACTGATGATGTAAAATTGAGTTCACTGGGACTCAAAGAATTTTATATACTGTATATAAATATATATGTAAATTGTACAGTTGTCTTGTACAGGGGTTGGAGTCACTGTTCTGTTCCTCCCTTTGCTTTTGAAGGCTGTTAGGGGTAGAGGGACACTTTGCATTTAATGGATTATAGTAACGCATTCGTTTCTGCCACCAAACCATCATTCAGTGGTGAGCCTTAACAGCACCTCCATGCAGAAAGGAGCCAGTGTATCAGTGTGGATTGTTCTTGCAGATGTGCACACAGTGCCTCAGATACCAAATGCTTCTTGAGAGCAGCTGAACCCCTTTTTTTACCATAAAGCTCTCTGCAACTCAGGCAACTGGGCTTTTGAGAGCACAGATTTCCTGTAAGTATTGGTGCACTGCAAAGCTGCTTAAAGTAGGGATAGAAAAGGGTTCTGTTAGGGATGTACAATAGTAGTGTGTGCACCTGTTGCAAGTTGAGCAGAAATTAAATACAAATGCATTGCTATTCATGCTCGATAACATGCTTAGCAAAGATGCTCCGTGCCTCTGGAATCTAAAGCTGTAAGAAGGATGTGGGAGCCATAGGCCTAGTAGAGTCAGTGGAGTGAAGTCTTGCATCTTCCACTCTGACAGAGTGTTCATCTGTATGTTGTACAGCAATAAACATTTTGAGAAGCCTGCTAAAAGCAGCATTAGCCTGCCTTGTGCTTTGCTGAAGAGCAAAGGTCACACTTGTCAGTGCAGACAGACACAGTTGCTGCTGTCCCCAAGAGTCTGCTTTACTTATGTTTCAGCAGTACAGCTTGGGCCATGCTCCCTGGTGAAGCTCTGTCAGCAGTGACTTTCTTGTCCTTGGTGGTTGTGAATCCAAGCTCTCCTCCTGCACAGTGGTGTGCCTGCCCACTTTGCCTGATTTGCTGTTGCCAGTACCTCCTGGGTGCTGTGACAGTGGGGTGTGATTAGCAGTAACAGTGAAGGCTTGGAGAGAGGAGTCTGGTGTTCTTGGAGACCACAGAGGCTGTGTCAAGCACTAGCAGTTTTAGTAGAGTTGTTTCTTTGGCAGGGGTGCCCATATCAGCAATCCTAGAGTTGGGCAGAGTGTGGTGGGACACACACAGTTTTGCTTTGTGTATTTCCAACCACTGGCAGCACTCGCCTGTTCTGAGCAGCCTCCCACTTCTGACCTGGTGATCCTTCTGCCACTTATCTCTGGACCAAGAACCTGTTAGAAGAAACTGTAGTGAAGGTGATGAAATGACATGCTAATATGAGATCACACCAACAATTACTTGTAACAGCAATAGGTAACTGTAGAGACTGGACTCATCCTTCAAGGCTCTGTTGTTTTGGTAAAAGATGATACAACACAGCATCTTCACTCTGTCATGTCATTGTGACAAAGCATGAGATAAATACATCACCAAAATAAAGTGTCCTGATGCTGTAAGTTAGTGCTTGTTGACAAAATGGAAAGTTAAATAAAAGAAAAACTAACAAGCCTTTCTATAAATAACTGTTTAAGAGTGGTAATAACTCTTCCTCTGGGAAGTATATTGGAGCTCATTAAAACATATGGCATGGTTAAAAACACTTCTGGTAATATCTGAAATATACATCATACCATCATAATATAGAGAAGTCATCTCTTTACCAAGAGCAGATCCTGCTGCTGGATCTTCATGGTTTCTCACATACAATGTATGTGCTTTTTTGGCCTGCAAGCTCCCACCTTCTTGATTGCTTCTTCTCATGTTGTTCTTTGGGGTGTTTTTTTGTTTGTTTGTTTTTTGGGGGTTGTTTTGTTTTAATGCCCTGGGCACATATTTTGTGTGTTGAAATAATTTGGTTTAGTGTATAGTTAGAAATGTCCATGCCACACTCACTAATCCCATTGTAGGGAGTAAAGAATGAAACCAACTGTATAAAAAAACTCCTCTCCATTTTAATATTCTAGTTTTAGGAATAAAAAGTTCTGACTGCTAGGTTGGATGGTGTTTGGTGGTTTGGAGTTTTTGGAGGTGGAGTTTTTCTTTGTTTGGTCAGGGTTTTTTTTAATGTATAGTTCTATCCAGCAGAAACAGACAGTTGGATGTCTCTAGGAATTCTATCAGCCAAGCACTGGGGCTGGGAAATGCCCCACAAGATTGTGGGGGGACTGCAGAGCTGCTAAAACTCATTGCATCTTCTTCTGGAAATAAACCAGCCAGTCACCACTCCTGCTTGTTATATAAATCCTTCTGCTGACCTCCTTTTTCTCATCCTTGTGCCCTTCCCCTCCAAAAGGCCTACATTCACATGTTGTTTGCAACTGAAATTGGGTCAGTTCTTCAAAGAAGGCAAACAAGGGGTGGCTGTTGGTTAACTTTGGTATTTGTGGGTATTCCTGTTGCTAGGCCAGTGGTGACTTTATGGATGGATTGGGGGCCAGGCATTACATTGCTTTCCTCTGTCACAAGACAATTCCAAGTTCCTGCATCCTGGCTTGCTGAATTTGCCTGGGTCTCTGAGCAGCTTCTGGCAACACTTGTACACTGCCATGGAAGGCCCACCCAGCATGATTGTGTCATGTCCAGTAGAGATCAGGTTACTTGTTCTGGATCTGTGTTGGAGGATTGTGCAGACCATACTGGTCCTGGTGGACGTAGCCCATGCTATGAGCTGTCCAACAACCTGTACTTGTCAGATGAGAGCAGTGCCTCAGCTGCCTATTTTCCCTCTTGGTTTTATTGCCACTCCAGCTGGCTGCTAGGCCAAATCGTCCTTATCTGGTGGTTGTAAGCAATCTTTTGCTCTGCCTTGCATCAGTGACATCTTTCTGAAGCTGGGACACAGGGAGTGTCAGTGTTGTGTCTGAAAGCAGACCCTGGGCATGTGTCTCCTCATCCTTCAAGTCCTGCTGGGCCTCTCCAGCTCTGCTTTGAGTGACGGCTGAAAACGGCTGGGACAGAGAAGAGAACCAGGACTCGACAGTGCAAGTCATCTGTTCGTCCTGCCAGAAGTAAAAAATCTTTCTTTCTTGCTCATCTTCCAAGGGCATAGTGTGTTGTAGGAAATTGCATTTCAGTGGGATTCATTTGTGTGAAGGCGCTGCTTTCCATGGCCTGAGTTTATATTGAACTTACCCTGCTCCAGCACATTTGTGCCTATGGTAAATTTGTTAAACTGAAAGGCATCTGTTTGGTTTTGGTTTTGTAATAAAATAGATAACTTTTGCTCCAGTGTCTTGTGGTGGTTACTTGTTGAATCTTGATTTCCAGTTATTCCACAGTGCTGTAGGAGAGGGGACTTTCCTCCTTGCAGACTCAAGTGTCAGTCGGTGGTTGGGTTTGGAGGTCTGTGAAGTTTCTCCCCTGTGTGTAAGCCTCCAGGCTGAATTAAAACAAGCTCCAGAGTGCATCTCTGTGGTTTGATGACAGCTGTCTGAATCTGCCCAGCCTGCTTAGAAAGGCTGTGAAGCTTCAGCAGGAGTGTAAAGATGATCGTAGAAGGTGGGATGTGGGATCTTGTAGCACACTCTCCCCACACCACAGGTGGGAGACAGGCTCTGCACTTTGCACGTCCTCACAGCTCCCTTTCACATGGGAGCCTGAAATAGTAACTTCTAGCTGTTGTCCAAAACCTTTTAATCCTCAAAGATGATGAGTAACAAGCCATGCTGGAAAGCTGCTGCTGTTGTAAAACATAGGTTTTTCTAGGCTGCAAGGAAGGGCAATTCATCAGATGCTGCAGCAGCAGGTCCATGGCAGAGGCCACACACTGATCCTTTCAAGTGCATTTGACCAGCTTTGTCATCACTGTCATTTCACTTGATCACATGTAAATCTTTGGCAATGAATGAGGAGCCAACTCATTTATTGCACATGGAAGGCAAGGCAATTCAGTCCCAGGGGAGGGTTTCTGCTTGTATGGTAGTCACAGGCTGGATTGTTTCTAGGTGGTCAGAGAGAGCTCTGCTAAGTCTTTTAGTGCAAATTCAACAATAAAAGAAGGAAAGGCAGAGGTGTGACAGCCACTGTGCATCTGTCAAGAATGGACTGGCTGGCCAAGTTAATTTCCTTGTATTACCAAGGGTAACAAGTTCTGGGGCTAAGAGAAGAGCAGTAGTTGTTATGTCTGGGGTCCTGCAAGACTTAACTAAAACCAGGAAAAGGATATTTTGAAAAAGAAAAGATCGATTGCTTGGCCATGCTTCCTGGTTCTGAAGTGGATGTAAGGTACTTCAAGAGGCCTTCACCCTTTCCCTGGCAGTGCTGCCATTCTGTGGGCAAAAGGACTGAAAAGGGCTTGTTTCTGCCTCTGCTTCCAGCGGTGATACTGCCATTCTCTTCCTTCTCCCCCAGCCTTTTTTCCTCTTATCTGTGACATAACTAACACAATCGACATGCAGAATGTTGACCTTCTAAATTCTCAGCAGCCAGCCCTTTCAGGCAAAATACCTTGGAAACTGTTCAAAAGCTGATATTAAATTGGACAGAACTATCTACACAAGTGATGCTTCTTAGTTTGGAAAACACCTTGAATAGGAAATGGGTTTAAAAATTGCCAGCTTAGGATCCAGCAGTCTTAAAAGCATGGAGTGTTTGCCAGAAAACCCAAGACTGGCTACTTTGGGAAGCAACTGTGTTTTTGGTAATTCTGCTGAGGGCCTTCTTACTGATGTTAATGGTGGGTCTTGTTTTTCAAAGGGACCTTGCCTGTGCACTCCAGGAGTTGTCTACCTTTCATTCAGAAAACACCACAAACTCTATGCTGTGTGTTGTAGCACAAACCTATATCCCCATCTGCAAAAGCATAAATGAGCATTTATTCCACATTATGATTTCTTTCGGCACATTGGCACTTCAGCTGAGGCAGAGGAGCCATGGCCCCAGTGTGTGCTCAGTCAGCCCACACCCACGGCCCAGGCAGTGGTGGTGGGTGGCTCTCTGCCCCAGCTGAGCTAGACCTGTGCTGTGCTGCAGGCACAGGGTGTACACTGGGCAATGAGGGAGGCAGCTGCTTGTGGTTCCAGTGGAGAATGAGGTTTCCACACCTTGCCTCCTCTCTGGTGCCAGCAGGAATAGCTCATGTCTCCTCCATATGACTCATGACTAAGTGGCCCTAGTTTGGACCTCAGAGTAGTTTCTTGGTGCAAGATCTGGAGTCTGAAGTACAGATGAATACAGCTCACCTTATTAAAATAAAGAAATTCAGTCCCAGTACAAAACAGATCCTTAACTCATTGCTTTATGGTGTGTGTGAACAAAGGACTCTGATGAAACAAGTTCTTTCTGCAGCATCTCTATACTGTACTTCAAGCACTTAAAAGCTGCAGTTTGAGTGTCCAGTGTCCCATTTCACAGCACAGCTCTGCCCTTGCATAGCACAAAGTGCCACTGCTATCTACCTCAGTCATGATTTTGGCTGGGACCATTGAAGGGATTCCTGCTGGCTTCACCATGTCAGAAAAGAGCTGACATGGCATCTGGCTGAAGAGAGAGAGCTATTTCTGAAGTGACTTGGATGTTCCCACTCTGAGCTGGCAGCTTGTCTCAGAAAGCTGCATGAAGGTGGCTGAGGCTGGATTGTTCACCTGCAGCCCAACATGAAAGTGAATTTTTGCGTCTCTGGAGCTGTTGAAATTATTTCAAGTTAATGGCTTAAGCATTGCAAAAATTATCAGAGGACTTTTGCCCACTCCATGAGATTGCAAAGAAACTTTGTTGTCCATCTGCGATCACGGAAGTCCACCTTTCCCCAAATATGCCTGCTAACTGGAATTTGGACTGGGACAGGAACTTAAGATAAAGGGGATACTGTTGTCCAGTCGTCCCAGGTCTGGGGAGGAAATTGTATTCACTAGTGACACTGGAAGAGAGACTGGAATGCTGACAGCTCCAACATTCATGGGGCGAGCTGCAGGTGAGCAATCCAGCCTCAGCCACCTTCATGCAGCTGAGACAAGCTGCCAGCTCAGAGTGGAAACATCCAAGTCACTTCAGAAACAGCTCTCTCTCTTCAGCCAGATGCTGTGTCAGCTCTTTCCTGATAAGGAAAGAGCCAAACCCTGTGAGGAGGGTACTGTCTCTTTGTCCTTACTCAAGTGAACTCAGCTGAGATAACTCTCTGGCTGGGGAAGTACTGGGACATTCATATATAGCCTGAAGGTTTTCATCTCTGCTGATGGGCGCTAAAGGGCAATAATGGACTCAACTTCCTGATGTTGTGGGTAGGTGTATTGTCTTAGAAGGTGTCAAAGACTCCTGAATTGATCCACAACATTGCATGTCCAGTTGAAACTCCTTGCCCCAGGGGAGGTACCTGGGTGTTCTTACCTGAAGTGAATATAAACCCAGCAGATGTTGTGTTTTGGAGATTCCTCCCCACCACTTGTTTGGGAGTTCCCCCACCGTAAGATGGAGCCAGTCTGCAACTATCACTTTGACCAAGAAACATGAAAATTGCAACAACCAAGTCTCATTGTGAGGCCTACAGGTGGCATTTCTACTCTTATCCTTTCCTTCTCTTTCTTACCCATTTTCTTAAGCAGTATTTTTATGCTTTCATATTGCATTATTACAATACATTGCAACAACAAAAATGGCTGGTTTACAATGCAACCAAATGGTTCTACAATAAACCCTACATGTGTATATTTACAAACACCACTCATTCAGTGTCATTTCACTCCAGTTTGCCCCAAGAGATCTATTAGCAAGAATCTTTCTTGATCTCTAGGCTACCTTGCCTTCCGCAGTGGGTTCTAACACAAGTGTTGAGATGTCTGCACAAGTGTTCAGATGTCTGTTTTTCTCCTCAACATGCACTTGGATACCAAACCTTGGTAAAATGAGTTAATCTGAAGTACTTAGACTCCAAAAAACTGAAACATCAAATATAAATTAATTCAGAAAACTTGTAGGCAGGATCTGTGAAAAGATGTCCTAAATGATAGAAGAGATCTGGGGACTGATAAAAGGAGTCATAGTCCAAATAAGAAACTATCCTGCTGCAAGAGAAATTAAGGGAGTGTAAGTAGAGATCAATAAAGTGGATCAAGAGCTCTTCAACAGCCTGAAGCATGAGAAGAAAAAATATGAAATATGGGATGGGTGCTGGAGCATTGCAGACTACACGTGAGCTGCCAGGGGACTTAAAGAGAGCATGGCAACATCACCTAACTGGTGACAAAGAAAAACCTAGAGAATTACAGACCTGATATCTCTCTGTGAAAACCTTAAGGAGCAAGCTACTGGCCAGTTATTCTCTAATCCTCTAAAGATTTATAAATTTGTAAATAAATGCCAGGAATGGGTTTGTTGAGGTTTCACTAAGGACAAATCATTTCAAACTAATTTGATTCCATTCTTTGACAGGATAACTTGCCTTGTGGCTAGGGGGAAGCAGCACTGGATGTGATATGTCTTGACTTTGGAGAGGCTTCTGGCACTGTCCCAGAAGACATTCTCGTAAGTGAACCGAGGAAATGCAGCCTATTTAGATTCACAATACGTTGAATTCAGTGTCAAAGTCAGAGAGCTTTCTGGGGGAATCTTCCCAGGATGGTCCAGAGTCCAGATCTATTCAGTATTTTCAGCAGTAACTTTTAGAAATTGCTTTGCTGTAAATTTTCCTGGTGATACCCAATGTGGGGTGGGGTACTGGGGGCCTGGGGGAGGTGTCTGTCAGGACCTATGGAGGGTAGAACATGACTGGTTGATAATTTGAAGAAACAATCCCAGTCAACAGGATGAGTTTCAGCAGAGGCATGGGATAACCCTGCTATGAGGGAGATGTGAGAATGTGCAAACACAAAGTGAGACCCACTGGGCAGCAGTCCTTGGAAAGTGGCTTCTCAGAGGCTGCGAAAAGAAAAAGTGGAGAACCTGAAGGACTGTGCCACATACAAAATCCTCTTACCATAAGGATAACAGTGAGCTGTTTTCTATGCCCTTGTCAATGAAACAAGAAGAAAAAAAAATAGCGATGCCAACAGAAACCCCACATTTGGCTTTGCTTTTAGTTTCTGCGCAAGATGTTTCATAGGAAGAGGAGGAATCAAATCTCTTTTGGTAGCTTGAAGAGCTTATTTGGACACCCCTTGTGTTAATAGAGACAGAAAGGTGCTCTCTACAATATGTACATCCTTAGTGCCAAGGATGTGCCATGGGGACTTTCTGAGAATACCTTTGAAGCTTTTGTGTTGAGGTGTTATTCCCCTTACAGCTTTTTCATGCACACAGGTTGTACTCATAATTCCCATGGGATGGGACCAGTGTTTCTGTAATGGAAGCTTATTTTCTCAACGTCAGAGGCATCTTCCTGGGAAGGTGTTCGTAACTTCACAACTTACACCCTAAAAAAAAAATAAATCTGTTTGAAGGGTTTATTTCTTTAATTCACCCAAATTTCACATGTGTTTCAAAGTACTTCCTAGGCCTGTGAAGTTGTTTATTGTATTCTTGAAACTGGGCTGATTTCTGAGTGCATGCCCAGCAATGAGTACTAGGTAGGTCACGATTATTCTTTTAGCCACAGCTCCCACTGAGCTTGCCACGTACATGGCAACAGCAATGGTGCAACCTGGGACATGGGTGAGTGCTTACATTTAAGTGCAGTGGGAGCATCTGCTGAGCTCATCCACCTCACATCATGCCTTTAGACTCCATGTCTAAGCCCAGACTACACTCCAGGGCACATGTGGTAAGTGCAGTGTAGAAAAGGCACCAAGGGTATCTGCTGTTGGCAGTGGGGCAAAAATATGAGCAAACACCACCAGCCATCTGCAGGGATGCCCTGGGGCCCTTGGGGCTGGTCTGCCCCTGCCACCTACCTCTGGGCAAAACCGAGACCTCCTGGGTGAAGGGAAGGCAGGGAGGAGGGATAAATTCACTCATGGTGTTAATTATTTATGTATTTTAAATGACTCATTTGAATACTGGGAGGTGCTTAATCCCCTCCTGTGACAGAGTGCTTGGGAGCACTGTGTGCTCTGCTGGGCACTGGCACACACAGCTCTGTATTTTGCAAGCTGGCTGCTGCTGGCACATGCACACGGATGACAATGTCATTAAAAACATTTTTTCCATCTAATATTCCAAAGGTTATTCTTGGTGACAAGTACTTTCCAGCTTATGGCTGGGGCTGAGACTGCTGCTCCCATTTGTGCAGGCTGGCTCCTACACTCAGTCCATATTCAAGCATGACCAGGTCTCTTGCCTTTCTGTTACCATCTACATCTATACCTATGTCCTATTGTGCTGTCAAGGGGTGGATGAGATCAATTGGAGCTGAACAAAGGTCTTGTTGCCTCTAGTTTATCTCACCAGTGTCCAGGTACAACAGAACTGGGTGTCCTCCGAAATGTTTTCCCAAAGCAAAGGGCTATGTTGGTGGAGACAGGCAGGTAGGCATCATCCCACCACAGCAGCTGAAGCCTGAAGAGGCACATGCAGCTGATGGGGACTTCTTGCAGATGGTGCTGTGAAGAGGCATCCTGTTGGTACTTGGGGATGGAGATTAGTGGAGGGCTCCTTCCATGCCAGGGACGACAAGTGACCTACAAACCAGTCCAGCAGCCCCAAACATGGAATCAGAGGAAATATGCATCACAGATTTCTGTGTTTTGTCTGAGCTTGTCCAGAAGAGTCCTGATCACACCAACACCACAGTAATTGCCAGAAAGGCAACAAAGTTCAGTCCATGTGCTGCAAATGCCTCCTTCCTAACTTAAAAACTTTGGTCAGTGTCTCTAACAAATGCTTCAATTTCTCACTGTACCGTACCATAACAGATTCCTGATGCTTGCACGCACTCCTCTTACTAATCCCAGGCTTGGCCCCCTTTGGTCCTGGATCTAAGCCTCCAAACCAGTGGGAACCAGGATACTTCTGTGCAGCAGTGGCAGCAAACCAGCCCCAAAGAGCCCCAATGAGCCCCAACACCCCCCAAAAATCCTCTTGGTCCCATCACTGGAGTCAAAGACGAGCCAGAGCCAGAGCTGGAACTTGTGTGTTTCACCTTAGGTCAAGAGCAGGTGTGCTCTCTTTGGGCAGGAGCTGTCCAGCAGGGCAAGAGGTGGGAAGTGACCCCACAGGCCTGTGGAACGGGGTGGGAGTGTGCAGGACCCAGTAGGGCACTGGTCTCTTTTGCTTTCCCAAGCTCTGGTTGCCCGAGAAAGTGACATCCAGGGTAGCCTTGCCATGGCTGCTCTGCCAGGGCTGCCTTTCCTATGAGTACCCAACCGGGAATTCTTCCACCCCACTTGGTCATTTTGCATTGCACTGTGAGGTGCCCAAGCCCCAGTCTCCCCTGGAGCCCCATAACTGGAGCTAACATAACACCCATGCTGTCAGGCAAAGATAGGAGACTGGGGTTATGGGCTGCACCAGCTGCCCCTATGCTTCACAGGGCAGGTAGGAACAGTTCTAGCTGAAGGGCCACTGTAAAGGGCATTTGAGGGTCAGGTGTCCAAATGCAAGTGGAAAAAATCAGTCAGTGATGACACTGGGTGTGGAGGCAGCATGGTACTGGCCAAAACTGGGACACAGTTCCTGGAGAGCTTTTGGGGGACAGGTGAGTGTCTCTTTGCAAAACTCTTCTTTACCCAAAGGCTGATTTTTGACCAGCACCCATGCAGTGCAGCATCACTAGGACAGCAAAACCTGTGGGGTACTGTGGGTGCCCTTTGTGGCAGCAGTGATGGGAAGGCAGCCAGAGGTACCACTGGCCCTACACCATGCACGGCCCTTGGACGTCCCCATACCATGGTAGGCCCCACGGACAAAGCAGCTCCTTTGATCCCCTTGGCTTTTCCCTCCTGATGTCAGGATGTGTTATTTACTCTCAACCACAGCAGTGATGCGGGGGAGGAGGCAGAAAGGGAAGATGTGCAGCCCAGAGCATCAGGGCTGCTGGGAGGGGCCAGCAGCTGTTGTTGCAGGCTGCCATGGGAAGCTGATGGGAGAAACAAAGGGGAAAGATCATCAGCAACAAAAACAGCAGCAAAACCTCCTCTCTGACAGGTAGACAGGGCCAAGGGCTGCAGGGTCCTCCCCGCAGCACCAAACCAAAGGGCTGGGGTGGTGGGGTGGGGGAGCAAACTAGCCAGAGCCATTGCAATCAAGTCCAGGCAGCTGCCCCAAGGAAAACAGAAGCAAGCAGAGAGCAAGACCTGAAATGAAACAACACCTTCAGAAAAAAAAAAAATCCCCAAAGGCACCAAACCTGTTGAGTTTTCTTTAGCTTGCATATTTTTTAATGGAGTAAAAAAAAATAAAATAAAAGGAACATGCCACAGATGTCAGCCTGGTGCAGATCACCTTCTGCATGGAGGGCACCAGAGGCCCCATACAGTTCCCTCATGGCAGCCAGTCCTACCCCACACCCCTTCCCTGCAGTCAGCTGGAGAAGGAAGTGGATAAAAAGCACACGGTGGACACAGCACAAGCACAGAAGAAGAGCACAGCAGCGCCCCAGGCTGGGCTTTAGCCAGGGGTGGCCATGCTGGCACGGGCAAAATAAAAGCTCAACAGACTCTGTACGTCCCAATTAAAAACAGCAACAACAACAATCTCTCCTTGAGAGCTGCACATTAAGCCCCCTCAAAAAACATTTGGGGACTCTTGTAATTTTTTCTTTAGTGTCACACATATGAGCTCTGGGGCTGATGGGCCATGTGGCAGTGGCAGCAGCTGCTCTTGGTGGCTGCTGGCAATACTGGAGCCAGAAGGACCGGCGAGCTCAGTGGGAGCCTGGCCTTGGGGTCTCTTGCCCATTTTTTTCAGGTCCTTTCCCAAAGGCATGGCAAAGGGAGGGTAAGAAGGCAAGGCTGGATACTTGTTAGCCTCAAACCCAGTGGCTTTCACTCATTGTGGGCTCCCACCAACAAAGCTCTGGCTGCTCATCTGAGAATGATCCCTCTTCTCTGCCTCATGTATACACATTTATATACAGATATCTGATAAAACATTTTGTATGAAAATAAATACTTCATCTGTGTTTTAAGAACCATCATTGCCTCCATCTAGTCACCTGCTATAATGTTACATCTTTTTGTCCATAACAATCTTGTTCCCATTGCTTTTTCCCTAATCCATGGGCACCTCCTCCCTGCCCCCTGGGGCAGCCAAAAGCACTGCAGCAGGCAGAACTGTACCTTTTGGCAGCCCCTCTCTTACTTGCTGCCTCCCAAAGTTTAGCTTATTTTAAGGAACTTGATGAAAATGGCTCCCTTTTACAGCACCTGTTTCATGACAGAAGAAATTATCTTCATCCCAAAAACACTTTACAAAGGGTAGGATTTTAACATTCTCTTACAGGGCTCTCAGTTAAGAAATATGTTTCTAGATAGCACTGTTTATATAGATATAGGTATAGGTTTTATTTATTTTATTACCAACCCAACATTTCAATTTGCAGCTGTTGATGTAACTCATGACATACTTTCATGGTGGTGGGTTTTTTTCTTCTTTATCCTTAAAAAGAAATGCATTTCAAATTAAAATGATGCTTTTTGTCTGTCTGGTGTTCCTAAAAGGTACTTGAGATGATGTAGGAGTCCTGACATGGGTGGCAGTTTTTAAGCCTGTACCTGTCAATGGCCTGGAGACCACCAGTGAGGTGCAGGTGCTCTGAAAAATGGAGTAGCAACGGAATGGAAGGGCAGCCACGCCACAGATCTGGGTGGGATGGTGCTGGGAACATATGGGCACACTAGCCAGGTTCTCCTGAATTCATTTCCACCTCTGAGCAGGAGGACCACGCAGCAAACCTGCCACCACCACCATCCCAAGGAGCCAGTGCTGTTTTCCCTGCCCCCTTGCTCCCCACCAAGGCAGGATGTTTTATTTCTTTAACAGTTGTAAATTAACATAATTTTCTCTCCCTGCAGTACCACGAGCTCAAAGTTAATTATACAAAGAGAAATGCCATAGTCAAAATATACATGACACGTATTGTATTAGAGGGTTGGGGTTTTTCTTTCCTTCCTTTTTTCTTAGCCCAGGCAGGTGATTGAGATGCTACATGCTCCAGCTTTTGTCACTAAATGTGTGTGACTGTGTGTCTGTGTTTGTATTAAAAATATATCAGTCTTGTGATGTTCTTAAAAAAGAAAGAAATGGAAGGCGGCAGGGGAGGAAATGGGTAATAGTGAAAAAGTTTTTAGACTGTGTCACAGTCTTTTGTGGCTTCAGAAATACACATGTTCAGTTCCAGCACTGACGGCAGCTTGAAGCTTTGAGTTTTTTTAACATTTTTCAGATTAAGTAGTAAAAAAAAAAAAAAAAATCAGCGTGCTCTCCCAGAACCAAAAAGCAACGAGCAAACAGAAAAAAAAAAAGAAAAAAACCCCCACAAATTCCTGAACCAGACTTCTGCAATTTTCAACTAGTAAAAATGAGGAAACATCTCCTTACAGTGGAGGGGTGCTCGGCAGGGAAGGAGATGGCCCCCTGTGGGAGAGGTGGCCTTTGGAGATGGTCGAAACTTCATAATTTCATTGACTAGGGTCAGTGCCTGGGTTTATTGTGTTTTATTTCAACACTTGCCATTGTTGCTTTCTTTTGTACCATTTTTGGATGGGTTTTGTCTCTTTGTTTTTTTCTCTGTGATGGTTTTGCCCTTCTTGGCACGCAGCTGTCCGACTGTCTGGGCAGCGGCAGCCCCTGGCAGACAGCCGTACCCTCCCGTGAAACCGCGCTTCCAGGACTGGTGTCCGCTGAGGTAACGGAGGAGGGGTCCCTCCCCCGGCAGCACCGTCCCCCTGCCGCCTAAAACCCCTTGATGTAGCAATAGGCCTCCAGGGTGGCGAAGAGGATGTAGAGCAGCCAGAGGCTGACGAAGAGCAATGTCGTGGCCACTTTGCACCCTCGGGGGCCGCCCAGCTCCCCCCCAAGGTGGGGTCGCCGGCGGTAGAGGAGGACGCTGATGCAGATGAAGGCGAAGATGGTGAAGAGGGTGACGGAGAATGCCAGGGTGCCTGCTGACACCTGGAACTCCTGCCCCTGCGACGCCCAGTAGATCGCTGCCACTGACCACGCCAGCCCGATGCCCAGGAAGACGTTGACAGCGTTGCTGCCTGTGACGTTGGTGATGGAGGCATCAGCGTACATGTCCTGGATGGCTGCGGCTTTGCTGGCAAAGGTGTCTGGGGTTGAGGGAGGAGAGAAGGAGAAATCACTGGGGGTCCAACAGGAGAAACAGACAGCCCTTCATGCCTGGGGGACAAGGGAGGCTCAGGTGTGTCACCAACCAGGTTAGGACACAGAGCAAGAGGTGCACAGTCCCCTCCTAGGTTCAGAGATCCCATGTTGTCACAAAGCAAGGTGCAGGCCTTGCCTGGGGACAGCACTTTGAGGATACCCTTCCCAGCCTGAACCCCATCCCATGACAGAGCTTCTCCCCTGAAATCAGGAGCATCTCCACAGGATTTACCTCCCACCCATCCCCTGCCCACGGCCACCCCACCTGGTACAGAAGTGCCGAAGGCGACGAAGACGACGGCGGTCACCGAGTCCTTGAGGCCAATGGTGCAGCCGAAGTGGGAGGCGAGGTCGCCGATGACGGCCGTGAGCATGCCGATGATGAGGATGGAGACGATGAAGCAGGCCCAGCCATTGCAGTACTCGGTGGGGGGCACGCAGGCAAACAGCACCTTCCAGAAGACTGTCAGGAAGTGCATCACGTAGTCGAAGCAGGATGGCAGGCGCTCCTCACCAGACTCGTCCTCATCCTCATCGCCTGCTGCAAACAACACGGAAGGAGAGGTCCAGCATTCATTCCATTGGGGCAGCTCATGCTTGTCTCCTCCACCCCAAGGCTCCAGGGATTCTGCTCTACTGGGACAAGGTGGTGTGGTGCTGGCCATGACAGTGAATTGAAGGCACACCAGGTCCTTCAGTGATGGGTGAGACTTGGCAAAAACAATGTCTCCCAGGCACCCCAGAGCCCTCAGAGATGGGGAGTGATGTAATGGGACGTTGTACCCACAGTGGGGCAGCCCTGTCCCTGTCCACAGGCAGTCACACAGGAGGTAGTCAACTTGTGGAGATCACTGTTGAGTGGCATGAAGAAATTATAGGGGCAAGTGATGTTTTGGGCCAAAACTAGTGGAAAGTAATAGAATTGGGAAACCGGAGAGATCTTTTGATCCTTCTGCTCCAGAGCACAGGCTGGGCCATCTACTGCCTCCTCTACAGCTGGGTGGAAAACATCCTTTTGAGGCAGATGCCAAGCCAACCATCAAGGAAAGGTTCAGAAAGATGCCCAACTGCCATTAATGGCATAGACATGCCTAAAATACCTTCCCCACAGCTGCCTGGCTGTGAAAGCAGTGAGCTCTCTCATCAGACAACAGCTGGCAGGTCTCTGGGCCTTTTCCTTCACCAGCTGCTGCCTCATGAGGCAACATCTCCAGTCTTCATGTGGTAACTCTCCCTATTCCCAGGAACTCTACTGGCTATGACAGGACATCTCCCAGTAGGAGCTATCTGCACTGGCCAGGATCCCAGCCAGTATGGGATTTTGCTGCCTGCACACTGCTCATCAGATCACCGAAGCAGCAGGAGCACTGCCAGCTGACGCAGCCTTTGAAAACTGGCCTTCTGGAGGGCTCTGCACCAGAAGATGGATCTCCTGGGCTCCTCACTAATATACCTGCAAAAGCCCACTATATTTGGAGCAGAGGAGCTCTTTGGACTGGCTTTGCTGATGGGTCACCACAGCTGAGCATGACTAACCAGGGAGATGCTGTCATTCCAGGCTGCATGAATCCTGTGGATGTTCATATGGATTTTCTGATGTTCCCTCACCTGCGCTCACAGTAATGGCCTCCATGAACTGGTCCCTCCAGGAATGTGTCCCTACAACCAAAGCCAGGTTTGTCTTCCTAATCAGCTTGTCCACGGTGCTCTGTTGTGGGAATAAAGATGTACAGCAATTAAACCAGATGCTAGTGGGCAAGGATGATCTTGCAGTGCACTGTGGTCTCACAGACCCTTTCCAAACTGTGGAAGTGGCACAAGCACTCTCCTACCAGCTAGAGTAGGCCATGACTAGGGTTGAGCCCACCTCCTCGCTGGACTGGCTGATCCAGACCTCACCAGAGCCAGCTTGTTTGCCACACCTCAATCCTGATTAGGTTCCTTCCTCCCTCAACCCTGCTTCACCAGAGACAGCTTTGCTCCTGCATCCTCCTGCCCACTGCCTTCTTCTGCTTCCAGCAGGGCCTTCTTGCCTTTCTCCCTCCACTCCCACCAACCAGCAGCTGCTACTTTGGACATTTCTTGTAGACTTCACCGCCCCCCCCTCACCTTTACTGCATTACATATTTCTTTTCCTCTCTCAACAGCCCTTTTCCTGCACATGCTGCCCCCTCAGTCCTGCTCTCCAATGCTGCTTGACAGTGCCACATGGCTTTCCCCTCCTGGAGGACGCCTAGGACACCTACTGACCTTGAACTCATAGGACTCCTCAATGATGACTTCCAGTTTGGGGTGCTCGCCGAGTATTGGTTTGCCCATCTCTGCAATTCTCTTGGCTTCCTCCTCTTCAACTGTCATCTTCCTCTCAGCCACCTCTGTGAAAGCAAGGCCAACACCAAGCTGTGGGCAGCAGCCCTGGACCTCCAGGGCACCATGGGGGCTTGTCTGCAGGGCCTGAGCATGGGCTTCTGCAGCCCCCCCACAGCTTGCTAAGTTCACAGAGCAGTTTGGGGGGCAGTGGTGGGGTGTTGGACCGCAGAAACAAAGGACCAAGATTTCTGAATATCAGCCACCAAGAACACAGGCAATGTGTTTTTGATTTATCAACAAAAAACCCCTTGAATGTTTCTTCAGTCTGCATTGGTGCTCTCAGTCAACACTCTCCCATCACCCCTGCAGCAGCCACAGTTTTGGGGAGACCGAGGTACCAAATCATTCTGCCATTTGGCAGAAGTGCCCTTTAAGACACTTCTAACACACGCTTCTTCATTTGAATTAACAACAACAAGAGACAGAGCCTTTTTCCCCCCTTTGAGTAGAAAATCATGGTTGGCTCCTTGTGCCACTCAGTGCTTGATCTAACACTCCAACACACACAGTCACAACCACATGTAAACCACACATGAATTGGAAGAATGAACAAGAAGTAATGAAACAAGTCGTTTTTTCCATTCATAATGCTGCGAAGGTGCTAAGGCACTGGAACAGGTTGTCCAGAGAAGATGTGAATATCCTGTCCCTGGAAGTCCAAGACCAGGTTGGATGTGGTGTTTGAGCAACCTAGGGAAAGGTGCCCCATGGGAGTGAGGTTGAAACCAGATGATCTTTAAGATTCCTTCCAACATATTCCATTCTGTAATTCCATATTTAGTTTCTGCTGCAGGAAACTAAACCAGGACCCCGGGCCAGCAGCATGCTGAGATGACCCTGTGTCAGGCTCAATCTTGCTGATGACCCAGCTAACCCAGCAAGGTGCCTCAAGAGGATTCTGGTTGCCCAGATGGGAAGGAGCATCCCAAACAGCTGGAAGGGTGCCTAGGTCTGGCCCAGGTCTCCTCTTCCACCCACATGCCTAAGTGCAGGAACATGCTGATGGGCTGTCTGTAAAACTGACACCTCAAGAAAGGGGCTGGGTTTCCCCTGGCTTTCCCGTGCCTGAACAGTCAGGGTGTACAAGCTGCAATACAGGGCCCAGCTGAGCCTGGGAGTGAAAGCTGGAGCTCTTTAGAACCTGGGAGGGCATATCACAAAGGCAGAGCATCTTGTTCTGGCTAAGCAGTGGGTGAGATGTTACCTGAGGTTTCCTGCAGAGGTTACAAATGCCCAGGTAATGCCTCAGATGTGACTAATCCCATGTGGACTCCAGCAGATCTCACACTTCACACTAAAACTCACATAGAAATTATGCAGTGAAATCTATTTATAAACTCTGACTTCTCTCTTCATCTGCCTGGCTAGATTGACTGCGAAGACTGTAAGCCTTGCAAGACCTTCAGAGTTTATAAAACATAACTCCTATGGCAGGTGACATTATTATCACCCATCACAGAAACAGAAAAGTTGCATCCATCATTTAAAATCAATGACATACATCAAAACCATCACTGCCTAGCTCCAAGACAGCATTGTCTGGATTTAGGAATCCCTGCAAATTTAGAAAAAAATTACACAGGCAGAGGAGAACAGCACCTGGAGAAGAAGAAGGGCAAGCAGGATGCTGGAGGATGAAGGGGGCACACTTTTTCACTGAAAGGTTAGTTAAGCATTGGAATGGGCTGCCCAGGAAGGTGGTGGAGTCACCATCCCTGGAACAGATCAAGAAACAAGTGGATGTGGCACTTAGTGCTATGGTTTAGTTGACACAGTGCTGTTTGGTTAAAGGTTAGACACAATGATCTCGGAGGTCTTTTCCAACCTTAATGATTCTATGATTCCATGATTCTTTGAAAATGTTCTGCTTTACACTACACTTGGAGGCACAAATTGATGATTATCAAGAACAAGATGCAAGGTACTCATATTCACTGGAACAAGGAGTCAGATATCATGTACATCTCTTTTTCTAAGACACAGAACAAGAAAGTCCAGTGTCTTGCTCTCCCTAGGAGTGTGTGAAGATAAGCTGTATCCATTGATGAAAATGCAGGTGCTCACACATCAGTTGCCATAGCACATATGACATGACTTTGCTTCTGTCTGAGCTCCCCATAACCTGAAGGTCAGGGGCAAAGGCACCCTCAGCTTCACAAAACCCAGCTTGGCAGATGAGCTTGAGCACATTCCGACACGTGCTGACAATACAGAACTGATCAAAAGCACTACAGCCATCCCAAAAGGGTTGCAAAGCACAGACTTGGTGACAGTCTGACTGACTGCAACCTTCCCTGGAATAAATACATCTGAAAAGCTGCAGTCACAGTTGGCGGCGCAGTCCCTTAGGCTCCTGCCCACTGGCTGCAGTTGCAGAGTGCAGAAAGCAAATGTCTGGAATCTGAGGAAATGCTCTGAAAATAGGGAATATCAGGCAGCATTTCCTCAGCTTAACAACTCCAGGAGAAATTATGCAATGAAACCTCAATCCCCAATCTAACTGATTTGACAAAAGCCTTTGGCATGGTAAGAGAACATAGAGTCTCACACAAATGTTATGCCTCTAGGCAAGGCTGAACTGCAGGCAGGTCTGTAGGCACATGCAGTGCAGCAAGTTTTCTTATCTCCATAGGAATGGTATCCAACACAGCTTTATCCCAGAACCTGGCATGTTGCTTATGCTAGTTTATGTACTTGCACCAGGCAGGACAGTGAAAGATGTGAATCCCTCCCTGAGGAGGAAGATCTCCTGTGTCTCTTCTCTGTGTATGCCACATCCAGGGCTGTTAGGCAGGCTGCATGGGAATGCCTGTGTCCACAGGACCTTGCACCTTCTAGTATGTGGCTTTGTTGTCTCTGCAAGCCACCTGTGGATCACCTACTGATGCAACAACCAAGGCAATCACTTGCCAGGCAGCTCTTAGAGTAAATCAAGCAACACTACCATGTCCAAGAGTGTCTGTCAGCCTAGGGGCTACATGCTAGCATGAGCATGGGACCGGATACTCCACAAAGTGAAGGTGGTGGGAGTCCTGCTATTCCAGAAGGCACCTTGCCAGCAGACTAAGTGCCATCAGAGGCACCTTCAAGCCCTAGGTAAGCCACTTGGAGTGAAGAGACAAGCTGACCAGCAATGGAGACCTTCAGCCTACTGACAGCACACCCATGGAGACATGAACAAGGGAGACACTGATGTCACGTTCTCTTCCATGTGTACAGTGAACTGGGGTGCAGACAGAAGAACATGGGCACCCAAGATGGCACATCAAGGGCATCCTGTGGGGACAGATGATTGAACATGACTGCCCAGCTAAGTCTTTCAATGTCAGCTGCAAGCAAACCACACAGAGAACAGGCACATGGAGCACATCCAAATGGGTATCTCATAGAAATGTTAATAGTGGAAGCTTTTGGACAAGGAAGAAAGAAGGTAATTCCTTAATGTCTCATTAAAATGCAGTCACATTTGCGAACGTGCAACAGAAAAGCAAAGCACAGAAACCTAACCTAAACCTAAATTTCAAAGCTGCATCTGAAAACATTTAAGCAGTGTATTTTCACTGAGGCTCCATCCTAATGTAGGAGAAAAACACAAGACTCTTATGTCAGTACTGTACTGGATCTTGCTCAATGCACTTATGCAAGTGACCCATAGGTGCTAAATACCAGGCTGCTGACTGTCCTCTGAAATTAAGGCAGCGGCAGGAAGGACAAATTTAGGAGTCCATCTGATATTTTTTCTCCAGAACCTATACTTGCCATACAGTTAAGGTGGGTAGCTAAGCACCTTCAAATAGCAATATGAAGCACCTACATGATTCCCCAATTCTGTCTACATACTGTTTAGGATACATGAGCATCTTGTGGTGGGAATCAATGTCAACCTCTGCAAAACACCAGATCCCATCCTAAGCCTGCTCCAGGCCTGTTGGGTCTTCCTGTTTCAATGGGATGCTGAGGGCTGAGTTGAGCCTGTGTGAACTGACCCAACAGCTGAGAAGGAATAAACTCTTGCAAAAAACCCAGTGGCAGAGAGCAATCCCAGTGCTCTGGCATTTCAGGGAAGCACTTCAGCCAGCACAGGGTGTACCAGCCTGCCTACAGAGCCACAGGAGGTTGCCATCCTCCCTTGCTTCCATCAATCCTTGCAATCCATCAGGCTGCTCACTTACAGCAAGTGTGGAACATGCTCCCACACAGTCTGGTGTAGGGCTGGGGTCTTGGAGGGCTCCTCCAGGAAGCAGAGACAAGACATCTGTGATGTGTGTCACTCATCACCCCAGTATGGCAGCCTGAAAAGACTACTAAGGGCTGAGATAAATAAAACACGAAGTAAGGGGGAGTGAGGATGGGGGGAACTGTATGTTGGGAGAGAGTTATTAATTTGGAAGGTCAAGTCTGTCAAGGTGAATGCTGCCAAGCTGCAGCTTAATTATTAACTAGCCTGATTTCTGTTTGTATCTGCATCAGTACCTACTTTTCAATGTGGATTGCACACTGGACTCCCTGCTGTCAACTCCAATTAAGCCTGATAAGGTCTGGCTGTCCCTTTCGAGAACAGAGCTTGCCAGGGCCTTCTGGGCTGCCTCCACCTCTTCCCTGGGAAGGAGAAGGTGGCAGAGAGGGGTCCCCTAGACCCTGTCTGCTCTGGCACTTAAGTATGTGCTACCATTGAGTGTTAGGAACCTCTCTGGGCTGCAGGAGCACACACAGGCTGCTGAGGCCAGGCAAGCTGGGGCTGCTGTGCCAGCTGCTACACCAAGGTACCCGGCTCCTGGTGCCAGGGAGCCAATGAGTTAGAGAGAATATGCTACAAGCAGGTGAGACAACAGTCTGGTAAAATCAAAGGCTGGGTGGGAGGAATGAGGATCAAGTACACTTTTACTTGGGCTGCAGCAACAGCCACAGCTGATTCCCACTAGGTGCTGGACTGTGAAGGAAGCAAGAAAGTTCTCAGATAAACCACTCCATACTCTCATTCTGGTTCAGACCCTAAAAGCTATGACAGACAAGGGGGCTGAGCAGCTCCTGGTTATGATCCTGCCACTGCTGTGCTCTGCAGCCCTGGGCATGTCTCTGCCATGCTCACTGCTCAGCTTTCACCCCACATCCATCTCAGTCTGTCTCTTTCAACTTACATCTGCAGGGCCATCCCAGGACTTGAGCTGCAGTGATCTGCAAAGCACTTTCAGACCTGCACATGACAGGCCATTTCTTGGGGTCAAAATACTGTAAGCATATCCCGTCCCCATTGTATTTCTCCCAGGAAAAGGGGAGCACTGAGCTGTGTTTCCACATCATGCATTGTTTGCCCACTCAACCTCCTTCAGACTGGGGGGATCAAACGGGAACTAGACATTGCCTGTGGCCTCTTGGACACATTACAAATCAAAGTTAGATAAAGTCCATTTCTGTGGTGTAATTTGGCCACTGCATCTTTTGAGCTGAGCAGGCAATGGGAAGGCCCTGTAACACCATTAGAGAGGTAGATACTCATCACCTAGGCAATGCTGCAAAACTGCCAAACTACCATGGACCAGCTTGTATTCCCTGACACTTGCTGAATAAATTGGACTAAAACCAGTAATGTATTCATGCAAGATTGCTATGAAGGCCATTTCACACTCTTCAAGCTATCTTGTCTCCATCCATTTCTGGAGCGGGAATGTATCTGCATGAAGGTCGCCCCTCCCTTTTGGAGATTATGCTGCTAGGAAGAAATTAAAACAATTTAAATGGGATCTTTTTTTGGTTGTGGCTTAATAAGATATAACCCTGGCTAAACAAAGTAAATAGAGAGCATGAATGAGTTCCTCTCTCCAGAGCACTGTCAAGCTGTCAGTCACAAGTGGAGAAGACTTCTGGCTAAAAGACACTCTGGCTTTGGAGATTAGCATATGGATATGCCCTTTACGGAAGCACATTCCCACATACAAGCACTGGCAGCCTAGGCTGCCTTCTAAAATGTAAGGAATCTGCTTACTTAGCCCTGAAAGCTATTTTTGAGACATGATACATCCCATATACATGCCCAGCATTCCTTAATGGTAACTGGGAAATGATGCACATTCATGAGAGGGAGGCTAAGGCACAGGGCTGGGAACTGAGCATTATTCCACTCCTGGCTCTGCCTTGAGATTGCTGCTGACATGACCATCCCTGACTGACCAGACAACTGGCATCTCTGCTTCTCAGTGTTTCCCACTGCTAAGTGGACATGGGAGTTTTAATGCATAAATAAAGAAATATATTTAGAAATAATTTCTTGGAACTGGATGAATATACAGAAATGATGATATAGAAGTATCTACCATTTAGATAATTTCATAGCCCTTTAAAGATCTAGATCACTTGAGCCCAAGAACTTTCAAGCAAAGGCTGCGCTCAAGCTTTCAGTGATTTTTGCAAAGGTTGGAAAGACCCTGAGAGCAGCTCTTCCACTGCTGGCAAAGGCAGGGACAACTGGAGTACATTTGCACTTTGGTATCAAGTATTTCCCCGTGTAAACAATATACAGAGAGATCATTGCCAGTGTCAAAACAGAAGGTTAAAAAAAACCCAGACTCCCTACAGTTATGCCATACTACTCTGAAGCCTGAACAGTTGGCGTTGGACACATGGCCAAGCGTTGCATGGCCCTGCAAGTCTGGCTCAGAGAGAGAAGAAATTTGGAAGAAATAAATGCTGAGCAGAACTGGTGCCCTGCCCAATTACTTCACATTGTGTAAAATTCACAGCTCTGTTTTCCTTGGGAGGGCCCTGCAAGCCTGGGGGGCTAAAGTCAGGACCCCTCATTTCTTCCCAGATAAGGGCTCTTGGGACAAGAGAGGCATTGTCACTTGGGCTCATCCATTAGGGCACCCACACTTTCTGTGAAGAGAAGGGATCACTCTTGTGAGCGGGGGCTGTGCAGCCGCTAGCCCTGCAGGGGCTGCCAAAGCGGTGCCATGGGAAGGGGAATGCCCCAGGGCTGCAGAGGAGAGCCAGGGCACCCAAAAGTCCCGGGGACACATCCCCAAGAATGGGATGCTGCCCAGGAAGAGCTGTGCAAGCTGCTCCAGGAGGCAAGGGATGAGGTGCGGGACTGACGGATTCCACTGGAACATTCAATAATGCAGGTTTTAAACAAAGATTCCCATGCGCCGGTGTAACCTAAATCTAACATGACATGGACTAAACGAGGACGTCGCTTCTCTCCCCACTGATTAGCTGTGATTGCTGCTGAGTGACACTCCAGCACGTGCCTGCTTGCCGACCTGCTGCTGGATTGAAGCACATACGGGGGCCAAGCACCACGAGCCCAACACCCATCACATACACAGAGGGCACCCTGAGGCAGCTGGGCAAGGGGGGCACCCCAGGGACCCCTCACCAGACAGAGAGGAGGCTCTCCCTTATGAACCGAAAAGTAACTTTTCATAGCTGATGACCAACAGTTGCCAAAAGCAATCAGCCTGGATCATAACAGAGGGAGGGAAGTTATGTTATTTTAATAGGAATTATTTGGTTCCTGGGGTTCTGATCAAATTAGGCAGCTACTGAATTAAAGCAATGAAATTACTGGGAAGGAGGCTGTGCTCAACTTATTTCCAGTCCTCCTGGATCTGAAGAGGCAACAAAGGAAACCGTCCAAACCATTCCAAAGGAGTTTTCCGTAAACATCCTAAGCTGGTATTTGGGGAACTGGGGATTTCTGCCTGCCACTAGCAATTTTCTAATTAGTCCAATAGCCAATGGGCTCAGGACATCCCCTGTGCAGCAGATTTGGCATCCTCTGAAAAGGGGCCAGACCGAAGCCTGCGTGGCAGATGCTGTTCCTTGGATTTGCAGCACAGCTCAGGCATCATGAATGCTTTGGTTTTCAGCTCTCCTCGCAAACCTGTGGGATTTCAAGCTCCCCTCTGCACCCTCCATGCCCACCCTTACCTCTCAAGCAATGCTTCTTTAGTGGAAATTGAACAGTAAGCACATCTGGAATTGAAAGAATAACCACAATACAGGAAGCACACACTGCACCACAGTGGGATAAAGACAGACCAGTGTAATGGAGATTTCAGGCATGGAAGAGGGGCTCTGTATCAATACACATGAAATCCTGACACAGGGACAGGAGATGCAGAGTGCAGAACCAGAGCTGAGGGTGAGGAGGGAAATGGTGCTGATCGTATTCTGGTAGTACTGCTCTGGTGCTGTGCACACCCTGAGGACCCCTTAGGATGGGAGGTGGAGAGCACAGGGGTGAAGGCACTGAGGGGTGACATGTGACCCTCCACAGGAAGGGGACACCTGCACAATCTTGTACCCTCACTCACCCCAGGCAACACTGTCCCACACTGCAGAAATGCCACCTCCCTGCAGAAATCCCCATCCTCCCCCGTGCATCAGCACAACCCAAGCACCAGAGTTGCCTAAAGAGAGGCTCAAGTCACAGCTTCAGACCAGCTTCACACCAGTATAGCTGCGTGTGTTGCTTTGCAGCTCTGTCTGGATCATTTCCCCCAGACTGCAAGGAAAAATCTGAATACGGGAAATGCTGGTCTTTGTCAGTCAGTCAGTCAGTCAGTCAGTCAGTCAATCAATCAATCAATCACTGTTATTTTCTTAATTGTACTGCTCTTAACTAACCTAGACACAAACATCATGAGCTGAGGTTGTCTACAACATAACAAACACAAGCAGGGAGGATCTGACCAAAAGGGACAAAAAGAGAGCCAGAGCAGCCAGAGGAAAGGAGAAAAAGCACTTACCTTGTGTGAGCAGCAGAGCTGTGGTGAAAGAACATGAGAAAGACAGAGAGAGAAAAGAAAAAGAGGGAAGTTAATATCCAACAGGAAAAAGCTGTTTTGCAGATGAAGGCTGTCAGTGAGGAATGGACATGGTGCAAGGCAGCGTGCGAGCTCACCAGGGCTGCATGTTGGGCACAGGCTGGGAAGCAGACACCACAGCAGCAAGATGGAGAGGAGACTGGGGTGCTCCAGGGAGCACCATGGCACTGGCTCCCCAAAGTCACCCCTTCCCCCCCAAGAAAGGCAAAGGGATGGGATGCAGCGGGGGTAAGTGGCAAGGAGGGAAAGGGAAAGGGGGAAAGGAGGGCAGTTACACTTGCCACTGGGCCCTGACACAAGCCAAACTGACCCAAAGGCGTGGGAGGTGCCCCCACCTAAGCTGGGTATGTGTGCTTGTGGGGGGGCTTGGCACAACTGAGGAGCCCCAGCAAACCTGTAGGCATTGAGAAGAGAAGGTGATGGGCAGCTCATTGAGAAGAGCAGCATCAGAGGGAGGCATTGATTAAACAGATGGCCTCCAGTGTCAAAAGGGGCAGGGGGTAACACAGCCATGCATCATCCCTCAAGATGATGCCCTGGCTCACCTACACCTATCCCACATCCCACAGGTACCACTTTCAGAGGGTCAGGGTACCTAGAGGAGCTTAGCCAAATGTAGAGCATCACTGTTTGAGTCCTCCTGGATCTCTGTTCCAAATTACTGATCTGCCTGAGAGTGCTGCATGGACACAGGCCATACAATGTCACCATAGTGGAATGCAACTGCCTGTCAGGGAATGTGACTTCATGGTCTCAGGAAATGTAACTGCACGGTCCTCTGAGATTTGAGGTGGGAGAAAAAGAGGAGAAAGGAGTGAAGGTCCTTGCAAGGGATGACCTTACCCTGGCTCTCCATACAGACACAGCCCAGCCCCTTTGGGCAGTGACCCCCTGACCCTCTTCTCTCTTGATTTCCCCACTCCCCAGAGCTGTCACAAAGAAACATCTGGCTGGATCCCTCTTAAGTGTAACCCACAGACAGCCACAGCCTACATCCAGGTGTCAAACCAACTACAGCAGACTCCATAGAGCTAAAAAACTCAAACACACTTTGAGAGGGGCCAAACACCAAGTCTGTGCCTTAGCTTTAACTTTGACTTGTCTTTCAAACAGCAAACCAATCCCTGAAGACTTGGTTGCATGTGATGACAGTATTGTAATTCACTAACACTTATTATCATGCACTTTTAGTCTCAGAAGCTTAAAACTCTGTACAGAGTCAGTATTAACAGCCCTATTTGACAGATGGTGAAGCAAGCAAAAAGAAGCTAAAGGGAACATTTTGCAAACTCAGAAGTGGGCTGGAGTCCAAAAGTGCTAATTTTCCCAGACTTGCTGGTTCGGGCCTCTGAAAAGCAGGCACTTTTATATAGATGCACCCAATTGTATCTGTGCCATTTGAAAGTGATTTCCTAAGCAATTTATCAAAGGTTGCACAGCACATCCATGGCAGAGCCAGGGAAACTAATCCTGAGTCCTGACACCCAGTCACTTCCTTGCTCTGTTGAGCAGCAACCATGGGTACAGCTTTCCCAACGGTCTGAAGAGAGACACTGATCCAGTCAAGATCTTCATCCACTGATCCGTCTCCCCAGCTGTAAGAACTGCGGGCAACCCAAGAGATCTCCCTTGTCCATGTGGGCAGGTAGGTAAAGGCACAGTGAAAGGTGAAATGAAGAGGCTCCTTGCTGAGCAACCTTTCTGTTTCAGGGTCAATTCCTTTTGAGAGTCAAAAACTTTGGGGAAACTATTCATGAGTACATTCTGCATTAAGTACAGTGCCACTGAGCCACAAGATGCAAAGGGATGTTTGCTCTGCCTGCACCTCCTGTCATCCACACATCTCTCCTTGAAGTCTCCAACAGGCTCTTCAGTACCCTTGGAAGCATGAATCTGGAGGTTCCTTGTAGCTCTGTCCTGCTGCAGTTCATGCTGTCATGTGACCTTCTTACTGTTCCATGGTCTTCTGGTTCTTCAGACAGTGTACAGAAATTTAATTTGCCTTTTGCAATTACAAGCATTAGTACAATGGGTCGATTTGGTGTTCAAATGTAATATAATGAAATATAACTGGGACCCTAAGCTACTGTGGCTATTAAAAAAAACCACTGGTTCCTCATGTTTTTTAAAACTGTTATTATACTGCTCTGGGATTTGAGTTTATTTTTTTCCCCATTTGCTTGTGAGCCTGAAAAAGAACAATTTTTCTCCCTTTCACTTATGATATGATACATGAATATTTGAAGAAGCCTATAAAGCTATGAATGAAACATCAAGAATACAGCATGCAGAAAGCCAAGGGATTATTTTATCTTTATATTTCTGAGTGAATGCTGTGCATGCAAGCAAGAAAATGATTTCACGGACTAAAGCTTTCTTCCCGCACACACATCTGCTAATGTGCCCTTAGCCCTGACCTGTAATGTTTCCTGACAGCCCATCTGGGGATGCTGTACCTGTACCAGCTTCACTGATGGCCTCTGTGCTGTTCCCATCCCACAAGCCTCCCTCCACTCTCCCCAGCCTGGGCTGCATCCCTCCAGTCCTCCCCAGGGCACCTCTCCCGCTCCTGCACTGCTGCTCTGCACATCACGCTCCTTATGGGGCCAAGCCAGGCCACCTCACTGCTCTTGGCATTTCAGGTAGTCTCACAGGCTTAACATGTGTACTCTTACAGGAAACTGCTAAAATTAGCTCCACAGCCAAATCCAAAATAGCAGTCCCAATATCCCTTACCTAACCCTTGCATGGTGTGATTGTGGACAAACACGTGTGCCTGCAGATAAGGGGGCCGTGACGCTGACTCACCCAGGAGGACCCAAAGCCTTTAGCTCTGGATCCCTGTTTCTCCTTCACTGGGGTTTCTCTGCCCTGAAGGCTTGGTTTTGACTAGGTGAAGTCAAAATTGCATCATGAACTCTGCTTCCCTTGTCATCCCGAAAATGGACAATTTAGACCTGAATTTAAAAAAGCTGCTAAAAATCTGTTTACTAATAAGCCATTTAATCTGCATGTTTTTGGTATACTTTGAGGTCAAATCCTGCTGTGACATGCATGTTGGTGTGGGTTACAGATCAGGAATTTCATTACCTCCTGTTAATTCCAAAAAGTTTAAAGCAAGAGGAACCAGGCTTGAGATCGAAGCAGACCAGCAACCCAGCAATCCTGTGTTTACAGCAACCTGATGTGCTGAATGTGTGTCCCAGCCTTTTTCTAAACAGTGAAACACTTTTCTCTGCTGTTTACCTCACTGAGAGATTTGACTATGCTGCATGCTTTATTCTGGACTCATTCTTCATTAACATAAATCTTTTCAAATCAGTATCCCTAAAGACTCAGAGAAGCCACTGTGGAGATAAGAGAATCCTTGTTAAAGGCCTGGGATTTAGAGAGGGAGCTGCAATGAAGAAGAGGAGGATGACTTTTGAGGAAACTCTCAGTCACACAGCAGGGCAGTCACAGGACGCCGCAGGCAAAGAGAACACATTGCTTCCACACCCTGCACCCTCAAAGGTGACCAAGAAGTGACCATGTGAAACACAGGCTCCCTTCCCCAAAGAGATGATGGTCCTCCATCTTCCAGATGTAACTGTCCACAGGCTCTGCCTCCAGATTTGCTCACTGAGGTGAGTAAACTGTTTCCCTAATAGATTGTGAAGAGACCTAAGCATGTGGTTTTTTTACAGGCTAAACAAGGCAGAGATTCTGCAGCATTAACTGGAATGCTATTGTTATTGAAGTCAATAGCAAAGCTCTTGCAGACTCCAAGAGACTCCTCTCCATCAGGAGGATCAGCAGCATTCAGCCTCATCACAGAGCTGTGAGCAAATTATTAAACCTTGAGGGAACAAGGTAACAACAATCTAACATTTTTTTGCTACTCTCATCAGCAGCTGATGGAGTTGATGAAGAAGGAGTTTCTTAACATCTGTTCACACTTCAGAAAACTGCAGCACGTATCAATACAGCTTACCTTAAACAGGTATGGATCTTTGTAACAAGTCAAATAATTTCATCAATATTTTGATATAGATAACTTGATGGATCAATCCAAGCTGGGAATCCTTTCTTCTTTGCAGTTCAATCCTTCCTCTGTGTCTCCCTGTCACATCCTCCCTCTGGGCACAAAGCTTTCCCATCAGAGGTTCTGACACTTGATTAGAAGGAGATGTGCTATGAGATTTGTCTGCACCAGTTGATTCTGTGCTGGGAGGGCTGAGAAGACTTCAGACAAAATCCTCCCAAACCAGGGCATGCCACCCAGCCGATAACAGTGTTTGCCAGCCATCTGTACTCCCATTTCCAGCAAAGTCATATCTTGTGGGAGACATGCTTTCTGAAGCAAAACTTCACATAAAGGTTGTCAGTCCCTTTCACAAAACATAGCCCTCAGACTCAGCCTTCAGGCATCAGCCCTGAGGTTGAATCTTCTACCATTGTGCCATGAATTCTCACAAGTTGATTCCCAGTAACCCTCATGCAACATATTTTTCCAAATGCCATTTGCACCATTATCTGCAATCAAGTGAAATCTTCCAAAGTAACCTCACTTGTAATTCAGGCTGTAGCAACACTAAGATTAGCCACAATTTAAGCAGAAGAGCAACTTCATCCAGGGAACGCAAAGCAAGTTCTTCTCCTGTAATCCAGGGCTGAGGAAAAACTGTAAAAGCTGATGTGTGAAGAAAGTATTACTCCAAAATCTTGCTGGGACAGTAGCAAAATCTGCATTCTGAGTTGTGAGCTGACATGATAGCAGACATGCTATGAGAGCAAGAGTCAAACCAACAGACAGCATCTAGTCATAAAGGAAGACACTCGTTTCCCTGCAGGAACCCTTTAAAAAGGTGCTGACAAAAGGATGCCCAGAAATGTGGTGTAGGGTGCAGGGAAGTTTCAAAACCCTGCAGCACTCAGTAACAAGGATTCAGGTTACATGACTTCACATATGGAGGAAAGGTGAGACAAGAAGGATTTGAAGATTAATTTCTTAGAAATTGAGAGGACAAAAAAAGTCAGGAAACCTGGAAAATGGCCAGGAGGATAGAGAAAAGCAACATTTACCATCCTGGCCAAGCAAAGAATGTGAGTCTCTCTCTTTAATTTCTTTTTACTCATTCACTTAGACACAACAAGCTTGCAGCAAGCACCATCTTTGCCAGTGCTCTGTGCATCTGATATGCCACTACTGAGTCAGCACTGGTCGTCATCACAGGCCAGGCTGGCAAGATACCAATCTCAGATCTGTTCTCATCTCTTTGAATTATTGGAGCACATCAACAAAAAGAGCTACTATAGTAAAACTACTTGATGTGATTTGTTTGAATGATCAGAAAGACTTCGAAAAACTCCAGCTGCAGAAAGTGATTGGTGAAAAAGAACAGATGACCTGCGAGACAAGGTAGATGTAGCATTTATGTAGCAGGAGTAAGTGGTCAGGTCTCCTCACAGCAAGGGTTAACAGCTGAGTGTCCCAAGGCTCAAAGCAGCATGACTTATGTAACTGGGGATGAACAGTGAGGAGCAGCATCTGCAGATGATGCAAAATGTTCCAGTTCAAAGGCTGTATCAGTGGCTGGTCTGCATTCTGCAAGTCCTGGTCAACCTGAAGACAGGCATTTGTGTTTGGACCACCACAAGAACACTTCTGTGTAGAGATGATTTTTCCTCCAGTAAGGTGCTAGCAGATGCAGAGAGCAAGAGCAATAGGATGGATGTCATGCTGAGTTCTGCCCCTCACAGAGACCATCCTGGAGACCCCTGTGCCCCACAGCTCTGATCAGAGCGAAGGAGAAGTTCCCTTGACTGGAAGTGACTGCTTTGTATTGCCAGGTGTACAGGACAGCACAGACAGTAATGCAAATCAGCTGTGTGGTAGTAAGCCCTGCTCCCACCTGCCATCCTCCTCCACTGCGTGTCTGTCAGGAACCACTGCCACCGCAGCCTGCAGCAGTGTGGGTACCCTCAGGGACAGCACACTGGGTCTGAATAGCACCAGGCTCTGGACCAAGTTCTGCATCCCAAAATAAACCACTCAAACTCTGCCCCAGGCTGCTTTGAAAAGCACATACTACTTCTCCCTGTCATCAGCTCTGCCATCACTTCAGGGCACATTTCACCCCTGATTTCATCACTGCCACCTTGTTTGTATCCCTAAGGTAAGCTTGGAGCTGCTCTCTGCATGGAGAAGTCCTGGGCCGGCTGCAGGCCCTCAGCACAAAGCTGTGGTGGTGCAGGCACAATTAGCTGTCTCTGTGGGATTGCAGATTGCTTCCAAACATGACTGCCATTCATCTGAGGTGCCCAACGCCACCCCACTTTCAGAGGAGCCAGGAGAGGTTTTGAAGATGCTGCAAATAGCTGAGAGCATCAATCCTCCTACAGCACTGAGGCACAGGCTCAGTGTGACACAGCTAAGTGAGGAGTAACAACCAAACGAAGACAACCTGTCAAGAAAACCACATCTTTTGCAGCACTGAGAACAAATGCATGAGTAGCCAAAACCCAGAGAGACTCTACCTCAAAAGCTACCGGGCCTGGGTCCCCAAGGAGAGGCAACAGTGTGCTTTGCCCTTGCTGAGCGAGTCATGTGGGGGTACATTCACCATCACAACAAAACCCAGCAAAGCCCCCGCTAGGTGACTGTGGTGTGGGATTTTCCCCACCTGTGGGCACGGGGCAATGGCAGCACCCACATGATGCTGGCAGGAACACGTGTGCTGGAGCCAGCGCGAGCATCCCTTTCCAACGCTGCACGGCACGTCACACGATGCCCGAGCACGTGCAAGCCCCTGTGTGGCCCAGGCTGCCTCCTCTCCGCCGGGAGCCAGCTGGCCATGCATGAATTCTGTGAAGCTGCTGGCCACAGCATCTGCTCTTGATCGCTCACAACGCTCCCTATGGGAAAGCCTCGCGCAGCTCCTTATTCTTCATGCCAGGCACAAGGTAGGCTCATCGGAGAGGCCGCAAAGTGCAGCAGTACGGAGCTGGGGATCTTTCCAGATGCCCTGGATTTAGTGTAGCGACTGTGCCACCTTGTGCCAGCAACATTTACAAATGCAGTTTAATCTGCTGCCTCTCAGATTTTAAAACTATGGTGCTCTCACTCTGACTTTTCTCTAACAAGGCCAGCCAGGGCCCTGTGTCTCCTTCCTGGCATGGTCCCTTACTTCCTCCAGGCAAAAGAGGGTCTGTGCAAGGGTGTGCCCTCACCTCCTGGCCTGCAGGCTCTGTGCTGCAGATCAGTTTAGTCCAGCTCTGACCTCTTCTCTGCCTCTTGCAAATCAGACAATCACACTGACTAGAGCTGATATAGATGTAAATAAGAGATATATAATACGGCAAACTGGCTCTGTAGTCCTAGCAATAATGAGGATGTTTTAAAATTGGTCCACTTCTGGGGCCATTTGGGTTTTTGACAAACACTTGTTCTTATTCAGTCAGGTGCAATGTGACCTGTGTAGGAAAAAGAAATGTGGGACTACATAAAAACAGCCCATTTCTGACTCTGTATTCTGATTGTGCTCATTGTTTAGAAAAGGCTGCAGGATTCACAGAGAACAGACAGCTGAGAAAAAATTAATTGTGCTGCTCCAAGCTGCCAAGTGCATAAGCCAGAGAAAGCCAGGGGCCTGTGATTTTCCTCCTGAACCTGCTGAGACGGAAGTGGGAGACCCATGGATAGGAAGACATCTCCACACATGTGGAGAGGAGACCCCAGTGTGGTTCTAGGACTGAAGACTTTGATCCAGGACCAAACATTTGGCCTTCACAATACCCAAGAAGAAATCTGAGTATACTGTGGGTGTAGAGAACAGATATCTACATGGAAGCTGTGGCATTATATGGTTCTTTTATATGATGGAAAAAAGTAGTAAAAAAACTAGTGGCTACAAGCTGAGACCAGACAACTTCCACCTAGAAGCCATGCTCACATCTTTACCCTGGAGGGCAACTGATTGCTGGGACATACTCCCATGGGATATGGCGAGGTTGATCTCTGCTTCTGCTCAAGGGCAGTTGGACTTCAGTGAAAACTGAGGACTTGTGCTTGACAAAATGAAACCTGATATCCCTCATTGCCTGTGGGCTGCAGGAGGCAGTCTAACAGTATTAAAATACGGGTTTACATTTTACAAGGCCACGGATGCTACACAATACTGAAATGCTAATATAACCTGTGTCTATCCTGAACATCCACAAAGCAGTCTATGGGAGCTTGGACTGGCCAGAGGGAAGCTGCTGTGCTGGTGAGGTAAGAAATAGAAGACATTTCAGCAAGGGAGAGCTGTGCTATGCAGTGCATGGGCAGCAGCCAGGTGTCCCATCACTGACAGCAGCACCCGAGAGCAGAAATAAGCCTGTGGGCACACACATCTGGCTTTACTCTCTAACAGGCACCCAGAAGGTGGATTTGAACTCCTTTTTGTAAAGTGCCTCTGTTTAAATCTTGGCCCTCCTAGGTCACCCCAAAGCTAGTGAAGCCAGTGGCAAGACTCAGTGAGAAAGGGGTCAAACACATATAGGACAAGAACAAAGATAGATGTTGGCAAGACACAACCGTAAGTTTGGGTTTATTCCAGCTATGAATCCTGGTCTGCTGGGAGATCTTGGGTCTCACTGCTGATGAAGCAGGACCTCAGGAGAGCTTCACACCCTCTGCATGACAGACTGTGATTGTTTGTGACACATTTAAAGGGGTTTTCAAATGGAAGACATGAAGAACCATTCCAAAAAAAAGCAAGCCAAGTTACTTCACACCTCCTCTCTTCTCCTATGGACTTTTCATCACACTTCATGGGGACCCAAAAGCACCAAGGCAGTGCCATTGGAGGCAACAACAGAGGGAAGGACAGGGGGAGTACAGGAGGAACTGAAGGGGGCAGCCATGCATTACACCCTTCTCTTGCCTTTTGCATTCCCCAAGGTCCTGGCAAAGAAGCAGGAGCAGGGAGAACAGCAAAGGTGTGCTCAGAACAAAAAACATATCAAGACAAGGAAACCCAATCAAAATAACACAGCCTCCGAGACTCAAGCATTGCACAAAAGGAGGATCAGAATTAAGCTAGGCTCTTAAAGGCAGAGATGACACCGAAACAGGGTAAGAGCAGAATACAGGAGGGCAAAGAGTAAAAGTCGATCCCTCTACAGGAGGAGGAGAAAAGGAGGAAGGGTAAGGAGGAGAAAGAAGGTTATATTTTCTGGATTTGGGGTTTGGATACTTGATTCTGATTTTTTGCTTTTTTGCATTTTTTTCATAAAGGATCTCACACCTGATATTCCTCGTTCCATCCATTGCGGTTCACCAAGGGCAATGAAGAAATTCTCCTGCCTTTCGTATTCCTCCTCATCTACTATCTTAACCCTTATGGTCTTCCTGTAGGGACAACAAGAGAGACAACCGTGTACAGCGGGTCAGCTGGCTGGAGGCGAGGCAGCAGCGGCGGCGGCGGCGGTGTGGGCTCCTGGCACGCAGCCCCTTCCCGCTGGGGCGGTGTGCGCTGGCCTGCCTGTCGGACACAGCATCCTCGCAGCGGCTCCTTGGGAGCGGGGCTGTTAGGGGCAGAGGGGGCTGGCAAGGGAGTGAGGAGGCAGGGAAAAGTGGGAGGAGGACCTTGCTGATGGTTAGTGGAAGGTGACTTCTGCAGCGCATTTTTTTCAGTGTCAGATGGTAATGGAAAGGGTATCAGTTGCCTGAAAAGCATCAGGGACCACCACCCTGAGCTACCCACTGCATTTTAGCTGGAAGACCAATTTCTTCTTACTATTAATAACAAATACAGCAATAATACCCTCATGATTAATAATAAATCTGCAAAGACTCTGGGCTGGGAACCTGAGGAGAAGAGAGAGACACATTCCCCAGTGTGGTGAGGTAGGTCTCTGCCAACGGCTACCGCTCCACCAGCTGCTAAGGAGGCTGATGGTTCTAACTCCCATTTTTAAAATGGCACATCTTATTGCTTTCTCTTCTTGATAGTATCTACCCATCCTCCTGTCCTGTTCCTCAAATGAGGATGCATTTTTCCCAGGAGATGGACAGCTTTGCTCACAGGGGACACAATGGGACAATGCCTCCAAGGCTCAAAAGGAAATGCCCTGGGCACTGGAACAGGTCTAGCCTCTTTCCCCTGAGGCCAGCTTATCTGGCCCCGCCCCCCACTACCCCTGCAATGCACACAGCTGCTGTGAGCCCACAGGCAAACCAAAGCGGGCCCTGGCTCTTCCTTGCCCTCAGTTCCTGCTCCCAGAGTTGCTCTGTGACAACCAGAGCAGGGGTTGCATAGCCTTTGCCCACTGCTTCTCAGAAGTCACAGAGCTGCTTCTCTGCTAGGCCTCAATTCCTGTGTTTTTCTAACACGGGTCTGACTGGAACAACCCATAGGACCATGGCTAGGGGATGATCTCCTGAGATGCTGGATGTGTTTCTCGCCAGCATCTTCACACTGACACTACAAAATTTTCTTGGGCCCTCCACTGGGGGTAGCAGAAGGTTCCTCTCAAGTCACTACAGAAATATGGACTAGCAGGATTGCTCTCCATCCTTCTCTCTCTCCTCCCCTTGCCACTTTGCCTCTCAGCAGCCCTAGCACCACTCCCCATGCCACCCCATGGGTACCATGTGACACGGTGTGCGTGCACAGCAGTATTTAGGGCAGAGCAGTCAGAGACAGAGAGACATCAAAGGAAGAGAAGAGGAGGAAGGAGATGGAAGAGAGGAGGAAAGAACGTTAATGTTAGTCTGCAGGGCCAGTACTACACCTTTCTGTAAACTCATATCCACCATGCGGGGGCTCATCAGCTCAATGAAGAAATTCTTGGTTTTTTCATACTCCTCATCATCAATTACCTTGATGTGAACTGTTTTGCTGTGGATGGAAAAATAATAAGGGTCATAAAGGGGAGAGGGGAACAGAGAAGCAAAAGTCAAGGAAGGACGGAGTTAAATGGGTACATTAGAGAGTCAAAGTTTTCTCACCCACTGAACAAACCCAACATGGCCCTTTGAGAAAGGCTAAAGCCCCCCTTCTGCAAGCAACACTGGCCAATTTTCTGTTTAAACCAAAGGCAGAATGGCAGGCTAAACTAGAAAATGAAGTTAGACAAAAACAATCCCCTAGCAAACTGGCTCAGGGCTCAGCCTGTGGGCAGTGAGGTCTGATGGCCAGCAGAGAAGCAGGCTTCCCTCACCCTGTTACCCCTGTGCACACACGTACACATGCACGCACACCAGCAGCCACACAAGCACACACACCCTGCTGGCACCATGCTGCTGCCTCAGCTTCATTGGCCTGCTCTGAGAAGTGCTGGCTGCTGGAGCTGCTGGAGCAGCTGGGCAGCATATCCTGTGTTTCTCCTTTAGCAAATTTCTTACAAGTTCTTGTACCATTTTGTAGGAAAAGAAGAGCTCACTGTGTCATGGTTTTCTTCACAGCAAATACGTGCCTTATGCAGAGGTTACTGTCCCACAACTTTCACACTCAAAGAGAACAAGAGAAACAAGTCAAAGACTGCCAACCCACTGCCTCCTTAAAGACAGGCTGCACTGACTGTTGCAAGCTCAAAATGACCCCTCATTCTCCCAGTGGCTGCAAAGGTTCATGCAGTCACATCACTTGTGACTGAAGACATTGGCGCTTTCATTCCAAGGAGGTGATGCTTGGGGCTGGTATGGCCCCCTCTTAAATACAACATTGTTTGCACGTGTAATTCCTCTGAGTGGGTATCCGCTTGCCATCTTGGGGCTCCTGGACTTCTAGTTGACCCCAACCCCAAGCTGAAACTGCATTTTTTAAACCAGAAGTCAGTTCCACGTACCCTTACCTCAAAACAATTGCCCCTCCTGCCAGTGAAAGATCCCCTGCTTCCCACTGCTCTGTACCCACACATGGCCCTGCAACAACAACCTCCTCTTCTTCCTGCCCATCCTTAGCAGTCAAATCAGGCCCAGGTGCATGTTGTGCACAATCAGTCTTGACTGGCAACGGCAAGGAAGAGAAAAGCAGGACTGGCAATCACAATCACTGGCAATCTGGAAAGATGTGCCCAAATGCACATCTCTATGTCCCTCAGCCTGTAGCCTTTACAATTAAATCCTGTATCTTTGATCTCACAGTGCTTCAGAGAACAACCAGCCCAGCCCTGCACCCTGGGGGTTCTGTGATCCCCACCCTGGGGATGCTGCCATGGCCAGCTGCCTCTGGAAAATCACCATTTCAGCACAGAATAGGAGAATCATCATGCAGCCTGCATTCCTACTGATATCAATAATGACCACAAAATTATTCAGTCATCCTAAGATTTGACCCTCAAGTCAATTCCTCCTGCACTCCAGCTGTGGAAATCCTGTTCCCTGTGCTGACTCTGGTCTTGGATGTTGGTCTCAACCCTTCTCTTTCAAATGATGGCACAGGGGTAGGAGTAGAGTTTGGACAACACCTGCCTATCCATCGGTGCAGGAGTATGCAAGAAAAATCACCTCCAATTCTTTTTTCTGAGCTAAATCAGCTTTATTTTGGCAGGGCTTGCTCTACCCATACCCTGCACCAATGCCAGCAAGCCTCCTTTCCCTTCACTAGGCTCCTTCAATCTCTGCTAATCCAGCTTGAAAGATTTTAAAAGGTTTTTCTCTGGTGTAAATGTTGCTGCTCTGCTAAGACTTCATCATAATGATTTTTTGTTTCATTTTTGTTGGAGATGTTGAATCTGGCTTTTGAACCAGATTTTATCTGGGCCCCTGATACTTTGCAAAGCTTGTTCAATTTGCCGAGTTAAACCTACAGCTGATTCATAGCTCTGATCTTTTCCTTGCTCATTACTACAAAACAGAAGGTGGGATTTTCCAAAGCAGGCAGTGCCTCCTGGATATGGGTTGCTTTTAAAAATCTTTTTCATAAGTACCATTGTTTATGGTGTTTCCATTCTAGGAGCTTCAAAATAATCGGTATTACTCGTCTGCAAAAATTTGGAAAAAACACCACAGACCCTGTTTCCTGGGGGTCAGTTTATGTACTGCGACAAAGCTATTCTAAGGCTTTGTACAGTTAACATTATGCATGCAAACCATTTGACCTTCCTTCTTCCCTTCCCTTCCCTTCCCTTCCCTTCCCTTCCCTTCCCTTCCCTTCCCTTCCCTTCCTTTCCCTTCCCCTGAATCCCAAAGGAGGTGGTGCCCAACCTCTCCAGATTTGCTGAGAGGTGGTGAGTGCCCAGCAGGTCCTCCACCCAATTAAAGCCTTGGGGACACAGCAGGAGCCCGGAGGTAATGCTTGGGGACCCAGCTGTGGTGGGATGGGGGTGATGGGAGCCAAACTGCAGCCACTGCCAGCTCTTGCTCCAGAGTCAGGGTGATGCCAGACCTCCCTGTGCAAGGAGGAAAGGAGCAGGGCAGAAGTCAGCAAGGACTGCACAGTGACACGGGGAGGTGGGTGAGGGCTCACAGACCCAGTGCCACATGAAGGGGAGTGGTTAACCTTTCCCTGGGATTTTGTGGCAGAGGGAAGAGCAGCATCCCTGCTCCCAGGCTGCTCTGCAACCTGCACAGATGGGGGCACAGCGCGGGGTTTGCTCCCTTGAGGGGAAGTGCCCTTCTCTCAGCCGGCTGCTCCCGTGACTGTCACCACAGAAAGGTCAGTGCTGATGGAGGGGGGGTTGTGGTGGCCTATCAGGCCACCCCTCCCAGTCCACTGTGGCTGCTGAGGGCTGCCCTTTCCCCCGCTCTGCAGCTTCCCTACCTCTGTGAGCATTTCGCTCATCTCTAGGCCCATGAAAGCAACCATAAATACAGCTGCGTCCTGAGCTGTCATAAATTGTCTGGAGGCCAAAACACAGATTGCTCCCACACAATCTCATCTCTCACCTACAGCCACACTGAGAGCTGCATCCTCGGAAGGCATGAAGAGTGCAGGAGATGGATGGAGAGAAGGGCTGGAGTGTAACGCTGCCCCGGGAGGACATCACGTTAATGTGAGAGATGTGACAGAAGGACACCGAGAGGCAGAGAGCGTGTGGGAGCGGGAGGCTTGGGAACATTTTGCCGCAAGAACATCATGACAGCTTCTTGAAATTAATGGAGGCAGAGGCGGGCACGAGAGGGGCTGGCCGTGCAGCAGCCCTGATGGGCATGCTCACCACCATGGGAAGCAAGGAATCTGAAGCCTACCTTGCTCAGCTGAGCAGCTTTCATTCCCCAGCCTCTGGCTGCTCCACATGGGGAAAGGAGGACACTCTCCAGCCTTCCCCATTCTCTCTGACAGTTTGACTGGGGCCAAGACACCCCTCAGACAGCTCAAAAGCAGAGAACAGCAGAGATCATCCAAAAGCCTATCCTGGCAGCAAGGAGCCATTCTGCAAAACACAAAGCCCCACTGCCAGCACCAAGCCACAGCACAGTCCAATCTCAACGCCTGCACGACTGCAGTGATGGGAAGGGCTCTTGAATTCAGGGCTCGGTGCAGCTTTCAGCAGACTGAGCAACGCTTTCAATTTGGCCTGTGACACAGCAGGGCAAGCCAAAAGCCAGCACTCCCAGGGAACACCCGGCCATACAGAAGTCAGGATAGCTGCTCACTTGCTTCTTTATCTCTAAGGTCATTGCAAGCTGCCAGCCAATAGCCTTCAGATGAGGTTCTGCTTTCAACATAAACTTAGAAACAACCACTGGTTTTAAAAATCAGGGATGGAAAAGCTCCTCTGGGGAGCAACATTAAGAATGAGATTTCCCTGAGTAAGCAACAGAAGATGAAATGAATAGACATCGATCTTCTCCTAAAGGACTTTGTGCCATGATGTTGCTAAATTCCCCATCTGGGAAGTACAGAGGATAATCTATAAAATCATTTTATTTGACAACATGTCCACTTCCAACACATAAGGCAACAACTGAATGGTTATTTGATTAATGTGCTAGAAAATACTGAGTATCTCTTTGTGTGGACACTCTCATTTGCAGGAATTATTGCTGAGAAGATTAAGAGGATGTGTCTGTGTGGGTCTGTGTGACTTTGGAATGTGAAACAACTCTAAAAACAATGCGACTCAGGAGATGTCACATAGTGTATACCACTGAAACAGGCAGGGCTGTGCAAGGGCACATTTTAGAGTCCCTGGTGGGACAGCTATTAGCCAGGATGAGAAGCAGCCAGGACAGCAAGATAAACATCCCGGGGCAGTGAGATGTACCAGGAGATGTTCAGTAACTCATTAATGTGAATCATTAGTACAAACACTTTGGGTCAAGCCATTCTGTTCTTGACACATTGTGATAAACCCAAACCTTCATCTGATTTGCTGTGGGTGCAGGTTCCTGCAGCATGAAGTTCAAAGCCTGTGGTACCAGTCTGACTCTTCCCCAGAGCTCTGTGCTGGTTTGGGATTTCATTGTGAAGCTGCAGTTAGGGCCCAGCTAGTATGCTAGAAGACCTCATAGAGCAGTCACAGTATCACAGAATATGCTGAGTTGGAAGGGACTCACCAGGCTCATCGAGTCCAATTCCTGGCAGGATACCCCAACAATCACACCATGTCCTGAGAGCATTGTCCAAATGCTTGAACTCTGTCAGGCTTGGTGCTGTGACCACCTTCCTGGGGAGCCCTTCCAGTGCTCAACCACCCTCTGGGTGAAAAACTTTTTCCTGATATCCAACCTGAACCTCCCTTGGCTGGTCACAAGAGCGAAGAGATCAGTACCTGATGCTTCCTTCCCCTCATGAGGATGCTGAAGACCACAATGAGGTCTCCCCTCAGTCTCCTCCAGGCTCGACAGACCAAGTGATCTCAGCCACTCCTCACAAGGCTTCTCCTCCAGACCCTTCACCATCCTTGTGGCCCTTCTTTGGACACTCTGTAATAGCTTAATGCCTTTTTTATATTGTGATGCCAAAACTGCACACAAGACTTGAGGTGATGCCACCCAGTGAAGAGCAGAGAAGGAAAATCACCTGCTTTGACTGGCTGGCAAAGCTGGGTGCTTAAGGCAAAACAGAAAGGATTAAATAAGGTTATAAATAGTGGGGATCTGTCTTTGCCCAATTCACTGGGAGGTGGATATTTAACACAACAGTGTGACGGTGCTCACAGGAAAGGTGAAGAAGCCAGCAAAAGAAGCCTGATTTGATGCCCAAATATGGTCATATGAAGTTGTGCATCAATAATCCAGAGTAACAAACTGAGCAATTTTGAAGTAAAAGAATTATGCTGTCACATAGCAGAGAAAAAGAAAAAAAGTGTTTGAAGGGCAGAATCATTAGATCCAAAAGCAGATTCACTAAACTCACCAAGGAGATGCTGAGTGATCTTAATTTCAAGAGAAAATAATGCCAATTTAAGAACCAATCCAGGTTATGACCAAGACAGGCAGGTTGAACTTTGGTCTTAAAATCATGTTTATGAAAGAAGATTTTTTGATTACCATGGAGATTATGGAATGGGGGGGACAGGTTGTCAAGCATTCAGCTGCAGCCACTGGCAATGGTCACAGTTTGTTCTAGCAGAAAGAGGCACCTTCAGTTTTGACCTAAGGTCAGATTAGATGTTGGTACCGATTAACTAAGCAGGTGCCAACAGGATAGATGAACTGTCAGAACACCGTTTCAAGCAGATCACTGATGTGCACGTTGCTGATGTTTGAGTTACAGAAGAACTGGTGCCAGTGCAGAAGCTGGAGACAAGCCATGGCAGGCCAGTTTCCAAGAACTGGCTGCATTGTTCATGAGGACCTTGGAAGAGCAGCTGTGCAGGAGTTATCCTATTTTGTGTAGCAAGCACATGGGGGACAGCCCCAACAGCTTCACTACCAGCCAGATGGCTATGAAGTAACATAGTCACAAGCCATCCCCAGAAAATGAGATTTTTCTCTTTTGTGTTTTCTCTTTTGTCATCAAGTTGTTTCATGGGATAACAAGATGGTAACTAATTATTTTTGAATCAAAATCATCTGATAAATTATTATAAGAAACTATCATCTTATCATTAAAATAAGGCTCTTTGCAGTGCTAATTACTATATGACCTACGTATTTCTCCTGTCAAGCCTGAAGCCATACAAGTAAGTCAGTTGATACTTCCATACTTTAGTTTCTATATCCATGCAGTCCCCATGGTCCTTATTTCTCACAGGTACTTAATAGGGGACAGTCCCTACTTGCTTTGAACTCCTAATGTGGAAGATGCTGCTGAAGTAGTGGTGGAAGTATCATTTATTCATATGAGTACCAACTTATTCTGGCTTCATTTGATGTGGTTCCCATTTTCAGGAGCTGTGCACTTCTGTAGGGCACCTCCTCTTCCTTGCTAAAGTCTATTTACTTCATGAGGGAACTAAAAGACCTCAGAAAATATGTCTGCAAACAACTATCATCCTGCCTCTGGGCAGAGGCATTTCCACCAAGCCATTCCTGACAAGTAGATGTTGCTCAACTGCTTTCTAACAGCCACATTACAAACATGGTTTTCTGGATGATCTTTCCCTATACTTCAACTCTTTACCCCTAGAAAGTCCTTTGCAATGTCCACCCAGACTGGCAAAGCAGGAGAGGGAAGAAGCCTTCGGCATTGCCCCCTGGAGTGGCTCCCTGTGTCCCTGCTGTTCAGCCCACACAGGCAGAGTCTGAGACTGGCCCAGGAGACCCAGAGCCCTTCTGCAAGCCTCTATCCCTGCCACACATGCGGCACACAGGGATCTCTGCTCCACTCCTGCAAGGGCTGGGGCCAGAAACATCCAGCTCTGCTACAGCAGCTCACAGGCAGGGGGGAAAAGGTTCACTGGAGAAGACACCATGCAAGAAGCAGCTGTACCCCGAGGTGGACACAATGACCCCAGTCCAAAGCCTTGTGTGACCCCTCATGCCCATCCCAGGACTGTGTGGGACAATGTGCAGGACCACCAGGAGCTCAGGGGCTCTGCCTGGCTGGCTGTTAGCTGTGTAGTTTGTTCACATCACACCAGATCTCCTAAGGCATAAAGGAGGAAATATTGACACAGAAAGGCATCTTCCCTTTGTGTATTCCTCATGTAATCTTGGCTAATTAGTAAATTGGCTCATGCTTCAATTAGAACTATTGAAAATGCTTTAGTAGCTGACACATGATAATTAAAGGGACACAGCCAAGACTAAGAGCTGTATTTTTAGTCTTTACTTGTATAAGAAAACTTTAAAGTGTTACAAATAAAAGATTTTTAGTGATAGCCATTAAAAAAATAAATCCAAAGTAAAGGAAAAAAATTAAAAATTGCCTGTCATGGTTTCTCCATCCTAGATGACAACACTAAAGGGATTTCTTTGTCTTTCTGGTCATCTTCATTTTTCAGTTTGTGCCTGTTTTGCGCACAGCAGCCCAGCCCTTGCTTCCCACTGCCACCCAAGACTGCCAAGAGACATGAAATGCTGCCAAATTCACATGACAATGTTTCACACCTACTTTTTACCAGTGCAAATAACTGTACCAGCAACGAGAAATCAGAGCTGCTAAGTTGCAAGTGAGTCCATTAAGCACTTCCATGCCATCCAAAAAAAAAAAAAATCTTTAAGTGTCTAATAAATTCAGGGCAACTCAAGAGATGTGGTATATCTGTGTATCAGCCATGGGAATCACCACTGGACCCAGTGAATTGCAAATTCACTCCACTCTCAAGTCTCACACTCAACTTGGAAACCCTGAAGCACCAAAAAATGCTCCATGAGCTTCCATAATGCAGTCAGCCCTGCCAGACAAGATATCCAAAGCACTCTATATTTCACTTTGTTCAAACATGATAAAATGCTCTAATATACAGGGTTCTTCAAGGAAAGATGTCACTGTTTTTAAGAATTTCTGCAAAAAAGGGAAAATCAGAGTTTGTTAAACCCCCTTCTTTCAGCTGAGTCCATGTTGCTGACCAGCTGAGCTATTTAAGTTAGGTTGTACAAGCATAACAGCCCAGCTCCACAGGTTTTCTTTTCCTTATTCAGTTTAATGAAGCTACTTGGGTTTGAATATTGAAGCTTGGGTTTGAATATTGTGTACAGACTCATGTGGGCCCTTGTCTGGCCTGCTCCAAATCAGCTTCTTCTTGATTACCCTATGAGATTCGATGCTTCAGGGCCAGGGGAGAGCAGACAAAATTTCAACAGCCTGTGGAGCTATTTGTTGAGGTCTGTACAGTAAGCACATGTCTTGTACAAGCAATAATTCAACTTGGCAGCCCATGAAACCAGACAGTTGAGGTGGGTATCAGCCTGGTGTAGGTGCAAAGCAGAGCCAGCGCCCTAGGCATAGACATTTCACCCCTCCCTACCTTGGGCAGGTTCCCAGGGGAACAGCTTCACTGAGGAGATTCTGTGCCCTTTTTTCTCTTAGAAAGGAATTTCAGAAGGAGCAAGACTTCAACCACAACCATACTGTGAGGAGGGAGGAATTAGGGATGGACAGAGGGAGGAAGGGAGGAGCAGGAAGGCAGGAAAGGAAAAGGAAAGGAGAAGGAGAAGGAGAAGGAGAAGGAGAAGGAGAAGGAGAAGGAGAAGGAGAAGGAGAAGGAGAAGGAGAAGGAGAAGGAGAAGGAGAAGGAGA
>VYZP01002371.1:91168-121273 GCA_013400635.1 Hypocryptadius cinnamomeus | reverse complement strand
GGAAAGGAAAGGAAAGGAAAGGAAAGGAAAGGAAAGGAAAGGAAAGGAAAGGAAAGGAAAGGAAAGGAAAGGAAAGGAAAGGAAAGGAAAGGAGGACATTTATTCCTTACTAAAGGTCTTTGAATTTTACTGCTTCCATCTGAGTCTGATGTACCATAATAAACACCTATGATATCAAAATGCATTATGGGTATCAATAGTCAAAAAAAAAGTACTAGAGATCTTTTGTTTGCTCTAGAGAATGGCTCCAAAGCTTGACAGGGTGCAAGACTGGGAGTGCCCTGGATAGGACTGGGTAGGCTGGACTACCTCAAAGCCTCTTGAGGTGTTCTGAGCAAACACAAAACAGAGATTCAGCTGGAAGTGACCCCCTGTCCCACCACAGTGTTCCTGAATTCCACCTGCAAGACAGACACTTGTCATTGGTTGGTATTGGCAGATCAGTGCTTCAAGCTGTTGTCCCTAGTTTTAGACTTTTTGCTGAAGGCATGTAGATTTGGAAGCTATATTTAGATGTCTTTTCTATTCTTCAGCAACAGGGTTGCCATGGAGATGCTGGTGAGGATGAGAAGGTGGGGACGGAGGGCGGGAGGAAGCTGAGGAATGAGAAACACTAGATTCAAAACAATCCTCACCAGCTTGGGAAGGCTTTAAATTCCTCCTAGGGCAAAAAACTGCTGGAGCTTGTTAGCTGAAATGAGCCTCTGGCATTGCCTGATGGCGTGACCCTTCCACGCATTGCTCAATGCTTTGTCATGGCAGGTTTGAAGAGACACAAGGGGCTGGCCTTCAAGCATTGCTCCTTTGGGAGAGTGTGCCCCCCTTGACCTGAGCTTGCCAAGAACTCTGGGAACTTCATTAATGTCTTGCTGCTGCCATGCTGCTTCACAAGTTCATAATGACTCCATACTTGGTCAACTCCTGCCATAGCTGAGGTGGCTTTGTCTCTGCTGCCAACAGTAGAGGCAGACAGGGCACTGCAGCTGGGGGCAGAGCTGCTCAAGTCTACCCAGAAGCATGGGCAGGGACATGCTAGCACACTAGGGACAAACAACCCAGCACAGGAGCCAGGCTGTGGTAGGAGTAAAGTGGACTACAGGCAAGGAATGCAGGTCCTTGATCTCTGCCTGCCAGGCACATCCACATTCCCAGGGATGCCACTACCTGCAGGCACAGATAGATGTGCAGATTCATACCCACAACATTGCTCTTCCTAGCAGAGACAACACAGACTAAGGGCTCCTCTAACATGGCTGTTCAAGACTCACTCTACAATTACTACACTGCTGATGTCCAGGTATTAGAAAGATAAATTACTTGTTGACAGAATTTCCTTGCTAAAACTTTAGGGCTTGACATGCTTCAGTGATCTCAGACCTAGGGGGAGGTTAACAAAGCTTGGGGAGAAGCATGTACTACTGATAGTGGACACAAAGAATGCAGGATTTCCAGGCCACAAGGACATTTGGCAGAAATCCCAAGATAAGGAAGAAACTAATAAAGCCAACTCAGCAACTGTGCTGAACTTGGCTCTGACTGGGCAAAAGGTCATTTTGACAAGAGGAGATTGCAACCATCACTCATGAAGTACCGACTCAGGAAACCGATGGACTCAAAAGAAGAGAAAGACTGAGCATGTGGACTAATTAGCATGAGAAGGGATGAAAAGCTGGTAAAGCAGAGGACTGAAATAATTTAACCAACAGACAACAGAACACTAATTAATAAGAGCACTAATACGCAATTAATTAATTAATTAATAAGAGCATTAATATGGAACTTGTAACCAATAACATCAATGCCTTTGTTTGCTAAAATGCATAAACAGTGAAAAGTTTTGATAGTCCTTGTGCTAACTTTGTGGCTTTGTCATCCAGCACGCCTTTCTGCACAGAACTGTAAATCAGACAAATACCTTAATTCTGTGTGTGGATTAGCCTCTTGCATACCAGGTGAAAGAACCTGTTCTGGGACAACAATGGCAATGAAATTTGGCTTTTCAAGAAAGGTCAGGATAGTCCCCCCACTTCCCAGCACGCGAGCTGGCATATCTCAACTCCCCACTCTTTTCTGGCTCCTGCATGTGACAGCATCCACAGATTTCAGTGCTCAAAGCACATCAAAAAGGGTGGAGAGCAAAGCCAACTTTCCCATCACAAATGCCTCCGGATACCAGCCTCGCAAGCCCCTCTGTCCCCTCCCTCACCCTGCTCTTCCCACACACCCACGCAGACGGCGCTTTCAGCTCTGCAGGACGGCACTCAGCCCAGCCACTGGAGTTGCACTACATCCAAAGCAGCAAGGCAGCAATCTGTAGGAAATTAATGAGCTGCAAACAACGCTGTGCAGCTGCCAGCCTGAAATGAGCCCGCTCTGCACACTGCAGATACCATTATTATATATGAACAAAAGGAGCTGGAGCCAGAGCTGGGGTGCTTTGGCTCTGGTCATAGGCTTCTTGTGACCAAGATAAGGGGCAGCACAATGAATTGACACAGCCAAATCTAAGTTGCATATCCAATCATTTACATAGAGCCAAGATACTGCATCTTTATCCAAGGCTCTGTGCATTTGATGGGACTCACAGTTCTCCTCTGTAGCACTGAAAATAGAGCAAAGGATACTCAGTTACACCATTTCATTTCACTCTTTGGGCTGTTTTATTTCTGTTTCTTGCAGAATACAAACACACTAGGAAAACCAAACAGGGCTATTTTCTGAATTTCCAGGAACTCATGCCTTGGGAGAAGCTGCAGATTCCCAGAAGGAGGCCAGCCCTGCTGGGCTTTTAGTTTCAGAATCCAGAGCTTTGCACCATTAAAAAACCACCTCCTTATTCATAAACTGAACAGAAATCACGTCATCAGCCAGCTTTGCAGTGAACCAGAGTGATTCAGAAGGGTTAAATCTAGGAGCAGTGCAACCCTCAAGCCTCAACTGATGAGCTTCATCAGCTCCAGTTCACAGAGATGGGCTGCTGCACTGCCTCCCTGCCTTGCCACAGCCCAGCCCTGTGCAGAACAGCCTGGCTCAGCCAGACAGGGGAGTGCTGCACACTGGCAGGACACCATCAAATGGACCAAGCACACCACGTCCTGCCCAGGATTCACCCACCCAAGCAGGTCTCCTATAGATTCATGGAATCACAGAATGACCTGGGTTGGAAGGGACCTTAAAGATCATCTAGTTCCAACCTTCCTGCCATGAACAGGGACACCTTTCACCAGACCAGGTTGCTTAGAGCTCCAGCCTGGCCTTGAACACCTCTAGAGATGGGGCATCCACAAGTACTCTGGGCACCTTGTTCCAGTGCCTCACTACCCTCATAATGAAGAACTTCCTCCTAATATCTAATCTAAACCTACTCTCTCTCAGTTTGAATCCATTTGCCCTTGTCCTGTTTTTACATGCTCTTGTAAAAAGTCCCTCTCATCTTTCTCATAGGTTCCCTTCAGGTACTGGTACTGGAAGGCCACCATTAGGTCACCTCAAAGCCTTCTCTTTTCCAGGATGAACAATCCCAGTTCTCTCAGCCTTTCCTCACACCAGAGGTGCTCAATTCCTCTAATCACCTTGGTGGCCTTCTCTGGACTCACTCCAACAGGTCCTTGTCCTTCCTGTGCTAAGACCCCAGAGCTGGCTGCAGCAGAGCAGAGCAGACGGGCAGAATCCCCTCCCTCACCCTTCTGGCCCCACTGCTTTGGATACAGCCCAGGACACGTTTGGCTCTCTGGGCTGGGAATGCACATTGCCTCTCATGCACCAGCACCACCCAGTCCTCGGCAAGGCTGCTCTTGATCTGATTTTAGCTAAGCTACTAAATGAACCACATGAGAGACAGCTTAAACTCCTCCTGGGGTCCCTGGCTGACAATCTCCTCCTATCTTGTCTACCTTGTGGCAAGAGTTACATCAAGGCCCTTCACCCATCCTAATAGCCTACCCTCATTCCAACATGTCCCTCAGCTCTTGTTCCTGTTCTTGCTGTCTAAACCTTCCCACAACCCTTTCAACACCTCAAACCTTAATAAATGATGCTCTGTCTTCTCCCTTCCAAGCTTTGTTAACACAACTGAACAACTGCATGACTTGACCGGTCCTGTCAAAGACCAGCCACAATTCTGATGCCCTCTGGCATATATCAAACACGACTAAATGCTGGGTATGTAGGCTGGTCTCACATATTTGTCTCCATCTGCAGTTGGAACTGCAACTAGTAAGAAAAATCACTCTCAGCCCTAGTCTGATACCTAGCTTGGTGGCAGGTGCAGCACCCTTCACCCCAGCATCAATAAGATGTCCTCAGGCATTTAGCAATGTGACACAACTTCTCTAAAGGCTAAAACCTCATAAAGAATTCTAGGATGAACCCCTTGTGGTGTCAGAGGAAGGGCTGCCGTTTAATGGGCTCCCTCTGCCCTCCCAGCCTGTTTATTTTAAAAAAGTAATGCCATGACTCAATCAGGAGTTTTGCCCATTATGGGACCTAGAAAACTTTTTACTACTTGAAATCCCAAGATAAAGATCTTCTGAAGAGAAAGGAAAAGGTGCACCCAAGGTTTTTTGAGCTGATTTTGGTTTTTTTCTGAAAGGACGTCCCATCCTAGCTCTCTGCCCAGCCAGAACATAATTGAGCTGCAATGCCATTGGTGCCTGAGCATTGTTTCCTCCCTGCTCCAGCCTCTGCTTTATTCCAGCTCATTTCACATGTGCCCTGCAGTGAGTGTCAGTGCTCTTACAAGGAAACTGCTATACGCCAGGGAGACTGTCAGGAGCAGGAGCCTTCTGCTCTGTCTGTTTACCAGGGTGTCTGTCTGTGTTTATCAATGGCTTATTCTATTTTTCAGAGGCTGCCCCTTGCTCCTTGCCATCACATTGCCCCATGCTTACTTTGCCACCCTAGAAAGGCAGTGGAGTAAACTATATGCTCAGAAATAAACTGCACATGTTAAAAGCCCTTCAAGCTGATGCCAATCAGACACAAACCAGACCTGAATGTGCACCTCATTCATCTGAGATTCTCCTCTGGCTTCTCACCTGTGGATAGACTGCACTTATCTTTGCTCTCCAGAAGCAGAGCTGAAGCAGAGAGGATATCAAAGACTTGCTTGGCTTCGCAGGCAGCAATCAGCTGGAGCAGATGGGAATGAACACACAAGTGAGATTCCCCCCCACTGCTGGCTCCCCAGGCACTTGCCCGGCCTTCCTGCCATCAGGGAACACCCCCACACCCAGGGCTGCTGCTGGAGTGGCACTGGCTCCGGGCTGCAGCACAGCAGCTCTTTCTGTCCATCTGCAGAATCACTGCTGCCAGGGCCCAGCAAGGAGTGCCCTGGGCTCTCCTGGTACCGATGCGTGCCCTCCTGGGTCAGTGGGTGCTGCCAACCAGGAACTTACCAGGTTGGGCCTTTGAAAGCAGAGTCAGGCTCTGAGCAAGGGTCAGAGGAAATAATTTAGTGCTTTCTGAAGTAGTCTGAAAAGTCCACTTTCACTTGAGCTGTGCAAGACTCACAATCACAATACTGAATCAGGAGAAATGAGGCTGCCTGGGCAAAAAAACACTTGGCCTAATCTCCTGGCAAGACTGAAGGTGAGTTGCATCTCCTACAATTGCAAGGGAGTCCCTGTGACCCCTGCAAACCTTTTTCAGGTCCTAATGTTGAGAAAGGTCTATGGAGCCAGCCTTGAAGCTGGAAATAACTCCCCATGACGGACTCAGAGATGGTCTACAGCCAGAGACAGCTTGCAGCAGCAAAAGCTGGCTCTGTCAGGCACACTTGCCTACAGACAACCAGGTCACATCCCACTTCCAGCAAATTAGAAATAATGCTGGGTTTGGCGGTTTGTTTTTTTGGAGGTTGTTGTTGTTTCCTTTTTTGGTTTTGTTATTAAACATTTATTTACCAGTTGGTGCCTCCTGCAGAGACAGGCATTTGGAGATCTTCAACTGGAAAAAGGACAAAAAAAGGCTACTAATGATATTGCCATCTCTTTAAAAAGCAATGATAGTAACAGTCCCTACTAGCCCTTGGAGCTTCACATATGACTCTTCTCTGACAGAGTGTGACTGTACAGGATAGCAGCACTGGGCTCTGTTTAATTTTAGCCCAACTGCTCCAGATCAAATTTTCACAGCCTCCAACAAAAGACATGGCTTTTATTAGAGGCAAGAGTTATTAGTTTACAGTCAAGCTGGACTCCTTCCTTCTCATGCCTCAGCACAAATAATAACAATTTTGCAGGCTAAACAAGGCTCTCCTGGCCATCTGTGAGACCCGCTGAAGACTGAAAGATTGCCCAGGTGTAATTCAGGATAAAAATCTGATTTTTGGAACATTCAGCACTGCTGGGATTCACTGCTGAGAGAGAGGAGAGGGCCTAGCTCCATGCTTTGAACCAAGAAAGACTGATAGTGCAGAGATGCTAAAACCCCTTTTTTTGTCTTCTACTTCCAGCAACTCTGACTTGAAATGACGAGGAATTAACATGTGGGGCAGTTTGAAGGTTTCCTTCGGTTTTTTTAATAGTGGGGTTTTTTTTGCTTTGGTTTGGTTTTTTGGTGTGTGTTTGTATGTTGCTTTTACAGTAAGAGCAGATTTCAGATTGTTCAGTATCATCTGTTTGTCAAACAGGGAGACGGGTTTAAAGCCCGTCCTTCCAAAAATGGATTTAGGCAACTTTGCACACAAGATTCGATACACCCTGAGCATCTCTGACACCATCTAGCTTATTTTCTTTTTTTGGGGGCAATGCACTTAGATGTGGCACTGTTTTCCCCAAAATGTACATGGCTAGGAGTGCAGTGCTGTTCTTCAGCTGTGCTCTGATGAGTTTCTTCCTACCCCTCCAGGTGTTAAGGTTTTGCTCAAGTCAAGAGAGATTTATTATCTTTAGTCTAATCTAAAGAGAGCCTCATTCTCTGGAGCCCCTGGCAGAACTATGCCACCACCCTAAAGCTTGCTTGGCCATTAAGCCAAACTCTGCATGCTGCATCTTCCCCGTGCTCACCTCTAGCAACACTGGGGGCTGCCAAAGGCTGCCTGGCCTGAGAGAGCTTTCCTGAGCAGGACATGTCTTTTGGCTGGCGGTGGTTCCTGGCAGACTTCCATCAAGGCAAGATACAAGGCACATCCCGGTCCCATCCCGCCCCCCTTACGCAACCACCGCCGGCTAAAAATACAGCCGCAGCCCCTGCAGCCCCGGCCAGGCGAGATGCAGATTTAATGAGGCTTCCATGGCAACGGGCTCCACTTCGGCAGGGACCGGGATGCAGGGGACAGGGATGCTTGGGGGGAGAGGTGCTCCTTGGCTGGGGGAAAGCTGCACAGTTAAAAGCTTGTGGCGGTGGGGTTTGAAGGTTTTTTCCTTGCTGATATTAATAAAACTGTGGAGTGTTTGGTTCAGTTAGCTGCAGTCAAAGAGGCAAGCTGTGTAGTATTTTTAACAGACAAACCTGGACCTATTTCTGCCAAGAGAATAAATATTTACTAGTCAGCCTTAATTAAACTCCATCACCCACAGGCAAAAATGTTAAAACAGGGATAAATCAAGGAGGCTGTTTCAGTCTACCTACACTGTAAACAACTTTCTCAGTAAAAAGTGGGTTTCGCACAGGGTTGACAAGATGTAGCCATAGAGCTGGCCGGTACAGACAGGAGACCTGGAGACAGCTAAGGTCACAGAGGAAGTGGTATTAGTTTGTGTTTCATGGGTGATGTCTTCTGTGCCAGTGCAGGGAGAGGGGCAGGGGAACCCAGTAAAAAATCAACACTGTTGATGAAAAATCTGGGATAAAAATCCATTGCAAGCATGACCTTTCAAAGAAGAATAAAACAGAGATTATTGCCTCCTGTCCTCCATACTGATCCTCCTACGCTGTGTGCAAGAGTAAGGACGTATGCCAGCCAAAAAATCACTTTGGTGTGCATAGCTCTAAGTAATAGATTAGCAGCTGGTGTCCTGTGGCTCACAGGTGTTCATGGATCCATGGATTATTTTTGTGAAATGTGGAAAATACCTTGGACAAGCTAGCCTATGACTAGTCAGATTAAATTTGCTATTCAGAAGGTGACACCTTTGCTGGAGTGTCACAGACCGAAGTCTCTGTTCCCATTATAAAGACACAATATTTTTCCAAAATGCAGAATTTTTTCCCAGGGAATTTCCTTCACACAATGATATTCCTCCTTGTCCTGTGACACACCTTTCTATCTAAGGACTAATAAGAATAAAAGCAACTCAAAAATAAAGGTAAATAGTAATATCTTCACTTCAGTCATGAGAAACTGAAGCCTGATAAAATATCATGGGAAAAAAGAATGCCCAACCTCTGCTCAAATATACATATTTGGCAATAGGAACTCATAAATCAAGGCCCTCAGAATTGCTGTGTATTAATGAAAATTCTGGCAAAACCAGGTGCCTTTAAACGAAGGCACCCCTAAAATCAAACAACCAAGCCAGGCACTCAAACATGGTTTCAACCCAGTATACTTGAATGCTAAAATCAAAGATCCCTGTTTTCCACTTCTGTCTGCTCAGGTCCTTGTATTCAGGCATCCTTCAACTCAAAGCAATCTGCTCTGTACCCTTCTCTCTAGAACAAGCCATTCCTGTTGACATGAAAAGTCATCACTTGGAGGCACTGAACCCTTATATAAGCTGATTTTGTATATATTAGCTCCCATCTGTTACATCTCTCCTGCTAAACCAGGTTCATGTCCTGCTATAAGCCTACCAAAACACAACAAGAGGCATTTCCCAAACTGTAATAGAAAATCATCTCTCTGCCCCATGGAAATGGTTTGCTGCTGGGATGAAACATGGCTCATGTTAAACTACACACAGGACTAAAACTGTTGCCACAAATTAGGATGTCAACAGCACCAGGAAACTTTAAGGGACCCATGCAGAAAACTGTCCACAGCTGCTTGCTTAGGCAGAGACATCTCCAGCACTGCAGTAGCCCCAGTCCTGACCATCTGTGGTCATAAAGCTGGAACAAAAATGCTGTCTGAGCAGGTATCCTCCTTTCTTCCTTCTTGCTCCTCACGACACAAGGCTGCTAGGCTGTCACCTCACCCTCAGTCTCCCCCCGAGCTGCACACAGAGGGCTGGGCAAGATCTCCCATCCTCTGTGGCACCACGGCTCATGCCAATTCAGTACAGCTGGTCACTGGAGCTCATTCTGGTCTCTGTGACAATCTCCTCTTTGCAAAGGTGATGGATGCACAGGTTAGACCATACAAACCTGCTTTCTCAGGATATTGTAGTCAGAACCTTAGTGGTCACATGTCAAGATTTTTCTCCTTTCCCTTGAGAGCTCTATTAAAAATAACTTTTGACATGAAATAGGCCTGGACAGTCATTTTGCCTTGTGCAGTGATGCAATTCAAAACCCAATCTCATTACCCCACTGAGTTCTGTAATAAATGAGCAGACATCACAGTTGTACACTCCCTTCCCTGCATTGACAGATGCAAAGGAGGAGCTAGTGCAGCATCTTCTTGATCAAAGGAGGTGCCTGCAATGCAGGAGCACAGCATTAGTGGGGCATGAGGAAGTCAGCCATATCCGTACCTTTACTTACACAAACGCCAATTTTCATCTAAAATAACAGCATGATCCACTATCATTCCCTATAACATGGAGTTAAATTATAAATGGTACAGAGGGAGAGCAGAGTCCTCTTCCATCTCAAGCTCCTTAGCTAATCCAGATTTCCTAACCAAAGGAACCAGAGCACTGGGAATACCACCATACAGCCCTTGCTCTGCTTCTGACAGTGCTCTCTGCTGTGACTCTAAGAAAGTCACTTCTGTCCCCACTTGTAAAATGGGAACAAGTGCTTCTTTGTCTCTGAAGCATGCCATAAGCATGAGTGCATTAATATTTCGGAACACTTCAATATATGGGGGAGAGAATACTTGAAATGCATAAATAAATAGAAGCAAAGATTTTAAGGAGAGGTACTATGCTTTACTAGCTCAACTAATGTTGCTCCATGAGCTTCTTAACACATGGGATTTGGGCCCAAATTGTACTCAGTTTCAAAACTGGGACTTCTGTTTGAGCCTGTACAAAAAGGTTTGTATTGCCTTAAATTGTCTCTTCTGTGGAACTCATATGAATCAGCTGGGCTCAAGTTTCCTCTCCCTAGAGACTTATATCCTTAGGCCATCACAGTTTGCAACAACATAAATAGCTAATTAAGGTCTTACTTAAAAGTAAGAAAGCAATAAGAAGGCGTCCTCAATTTCTTCTGGAAATACTTGAGCTTTCCACCACAGCTCTGGTTTCAGACAACCTAAGATGAGACCTACAATATTTGCTGCAACAATATACTCCACTCTTATCACACTGTATTTGCTGCTCCAGTCATGGGGAAGGAGACACACAGAGAGATTATTTGTCCTATAACCACCCACCTTGCTAAACAAGTTCACACAACCTGGTGAAACAAATGCTAACTCTCACAAAATGGCAAGACATGGAACTTAACAAGCCAAGCCCTTAGGAAGGCTCTTGAACGTCTGTTCAGTCCTCACCAGGACTGAGAAGAGCCTGCCTGAGACAAGCTCCTGTAAGACTGACCTCAGTCTCACAGCAAGGGCAGTTACTAGCTTTTAAGAAATACAAGGTGCTCCTGATCTCTTGTAAAGAGCAAGAGCTCAGGTGAGTCTACCAAGGACATCTGAAAAGCACAGTATGTTTGGAGATAGGCAGTCATGCTGCAGGAACTGGAACCATGTAAGCTGTCCAAGAGACTCCTCTTCAGAGCCCAGGGCCCTGCCCTGGAAGATAGGAGCAAAGAAGATAACCCAGAGGGGACATCCCAAAGCAGCACCTCTCCTGCCTGCCTTCCTCCAGTCATGCTGTCATTCCCAGACAGAGTGGAAATCTTGCTTTACTACACATACAAAATGAGATAACACCTTTTTTGGCCCCAAAGCAACTCTCACAGGCTTTGCACATGGGTTGTTTTCACACCTCACTATGAGGCAGAGAACTCTGGCAGGTTTCCACCTCACCAGGCAGCTCAGCCACCTGGCCTCATATATCCTCCATGCTTTTTGTGTTCTCTCCCTTTCCAGGATTTTTCCTTACGGATGCTCTTAGCAGGGCAGTCTTCCTGGACTGGCCCCATTTTTCTTCTCTTCCTACCCTTTCTGGCTCCACTCCCAGGAGTTCCTGTGCAAGATTCTCTGGATCCCCAGGAGGACCAACATGGGATTAGGCAATGGTGCAGAGACAGGCAGGGAGCTGCCTGTAAGGGAGATGAAGCTGTCAAGATGGGACAAGCTTGGCTTCCATGGACCTCCTGTCTGCTGGCAGGAGGGTGTCCAGCACATGACACTGAGACACGGATATGTGGCACATAACCCTTCTGAGCTGTGGCCAGCTCAGCTCCTTAGTCCATTTCAGGAGCCCTGCTGCGTCCTCGGCTCTCACAAACCAAGAAGTCAGCAGATCTGTCAAGAATGATAAAACCTAGCCACAGACCCTTAGACCTCTGCTTGTTATCAATTATGAGGCTTGCTGGCAGCACTTAAAGGCTTGCTGTGAATAGGAAGGCCACAGTAATTTCTAGCAATCTGGTCTCTTACAGGACCCCTCATGCCTTAATGTCTCACTTTCACGCATTTACCCCCGCAGCATGCCAATGAGATGGGAACCAAAGGAAGAATTAAGGTAGGTGCTGTGACTCCCATCATCCAGTGTCTAGCTGGCACCACAGAACTCCTGGCTACCAGCTCCTGTCTGGGGAGAAGACCCTTCCTTAGAAAAGAGTTGCTATAGATGGCAGCTAGGGTCTAGCTGGCACCACAGAACTCCTGGCTACCAGCTCCTGTCTGGGGAGAAGACCCTTCCTTAGAAAAGAGTTGCTATAGATGGCAGCTAGGGATGGGAAAAGATGCCTTAACACTGGTAGGGTCTTCAACCAGATGCCCTCAACCAGATTGTCCAGAGGGATTTTGGTGGCTTAATCTATCACCCCATAAATCAGAAGCATGCGTAGCTCCCCATGGCTGCTCCAGGAATGAACTCCTCTCAGCCAGGCCAGGCTGGCTCCTGGGCAGGAACCTGGTATAGCCAGGACCACCTGAATTAGAGATGAACTTATTGAGCAGGCATGTTTTTACACTTAGCAGCTGAGAACAGGGCAGCTTGGTTCTTGTGTGGAACACTCAGAGCTGGGCCCAAGGCCTGGAGAATGTGCTACAGTTTTGAACCCCTTGCAAAAGCATCTCTTCTACTTCACTGCTTTTCAAACATTAGTGGGCAAGGAGGAATCAAACTTTGCCTTTTATTTCACTTGATTTACAAGACCTCCTAAGACAAGGCTACACACACAGAAAGAAAGGGGTTTTTTTGTTTTGTTTTGTTTTTTTGTATTTTGTCTTAAGAATAGGTACACAATCTGGTATGCTGGCTGTAAAGGGAAGTCTGTAGTAGATTACACCCTCCTTGCAGGCTGTTGTTGCATTTGGGTCAGGCAACAGGAGAAGAGAGAACAAAATCATCACGCTTCTTTTTTTCCCCTTCCCATACTCTGGATTTTAGAGAATGAGCTAAAGATGAAGCTCCTGTTAAAGCACATTTAACAAGCAACTCTGGTCTGCAGCTCATGCATAAGTGATTCTCTCAATCTGAGTACTGACCACCTCTGGGGAACAGCCTGCCAGAAGCACCAAAGGTGACAGATGTGTAGTGTGTGTTTTGGATAAAAGCCTATTGTCTGCATAAGGTAGCTAAGAGACGATGCCTAAACTGAGTCTTGCCTTATTACCCAAAATTAAGACATTTATAGGCAGCTATTGTTTTGTGATAGGGAAGGAAAAATAACCTCTGTGATGGAAGAGGAAGGACTATAAGACAAAGACTAAAGTAGCAACAGCAGAAAAACTACAGTCTCAGTGAGAAACAGGATTCAGTCTATGCAAATATCTGGTTCTCACCATGCTCTCTTATCTCAGCCAGCTCAGTCCTGGAGCTAGGGACCAGGGGAGGGTTTGCTTTTGTCCTTTTGGGTCTTGTTATTCAATATAACTGCTCAAGTTAAAAGGGCCTCCATGAATCTATATTGTCAAAAGGAAAATTATTATCTCCAAGCCCTAAAGAAGACATGTCTGAGAGTTGTACCAGCTCCCATGACTGCTAGCACACCACACTCACTTCCTATCCCATATCAGAAACCTACTCCCTGCTTTAACCTCAATTTCTGAAAAAGCTGAGCATGAATTCATGAAAGAGACCCTGTCTGTTAAGCTCAATGGGAGGGAAGAAAACACCACATAAATGCAGTGGAGATGAGCCAACTCCTCCATACACACAAGGAGCCTGCCATGCTCCCACCTTATTTGACGCAAGGTGGATCTGCAGTCTCTTTACTCCTAAGACCCAACAAAACAGGCTGCAAGGCTGAGTTTATTGCTCTATCTGGTATCTTCTCATTTGGCTCTAATCCTCACCAATATATATGCAATATTTCAAATGCTCTTGTGAAGATAGGGCTTTTCTGAAGACCTGACATGTTTATAGCCCTGGCAAACCATCCATTTCTATTTAATTTAGTTCTTGACAGAAATAAATATATGCACTGAGATTTACATGTGGGTAGACAGGCCAATATTTTCAGGCCTGCATGCTGAGGGCTGCATCTGTACTGCAATCACTGCTGTAGCTAGAGGAGGTGTCAAGCTCCTTGTGTTGGCTATCACCAGCTGCTAGCAACATAGCCACAGCAGTGCAGTGCTCCTCCACAGGCTAAAGCCATCTGCAAGTCTAGGGAAAAATTAATTTACACTATTGATCTCCAGGTTACTGCAACTGTTTAAAACTGTGTAAGAACTCTCAGGTCTCCTTCTAAAAGCTGCAGTCACTGCACAAATATCTCTAGAATCAGAGGGCTAAAAGAGAGGTTTTATCCTTTCTGTACCACAACCACCCCCAAGATACTACATGGACACAGGTCCCACTTCCTCTTCACATTTACAGTAGTCTTGTCACCTCTGCTTGAGAGCCTTGGCTTTAGCTTCTCCAGACTTCTCACTAGAGTGCACAAAGCTCCTGCCAACCCTGGATGGAGGACCTCTGAGATGTTAGCACATAGCTGCTGCCTACACCACCATGGCTGCCTCTGGAACCCCTGTGGCAGGGGAAGCGAGGGCTAAGCAGGCAGCACTTGATCTTGTCCCTTCTGAGGGACTGGAGCATCTCTGCTATGTGGAAAAGTTAAGCGAGCCAGGACTGTTCAGCCTAGAGAAGAAAAGGCTTGTATCAATGTATATAAATACCTAGAGTGAAATTGCAAAGAGGATAAAGCCAGGCTCTTTGTCAGTGACACCCAGTAAGCGTATCTGAAGCGATGAGCACAAACCAAAACAGAGAAGATTCCTTGTGAATATCAGGAAACACTTTTTTACAAGGGTGGTCAGGAAGGTTTGTACTTTACTTTCCTGGGGACAGTCAAAATACACCTGGACAAGTTCCTGCGTAACAAGCTCTAGATGGTCCTGCTTGAGCAGTGGGATTGGAACAGATGACCTCTGGGGGTCCCTTCCAGCCTCAGCCACTCTGTGATTCTGTGAAAACTGAGTAACCACGATGACAAAATGCAAAATGTCCCGTGTGAGATTCCTCCCTTCGATGGAATGGACATTCTTCAAAAAGCACAACAAACCAGAAATGGCCCAAATATGCTACCATGTACTGGGAGTACTGTGAGAAAACTATTACAGGCAGAGTATGCTCGAGCTGATGTTTTGTCCGGGACTTGTGCAAGGGCTGGTAAGACTCAAGCTGATGGCAGCAATAATGTCTCTGCTGCTCTGTTGCACTGGCCTGCATGTTTCAATTAACACACTGGTACCTACCTCCTTCCACCCTGAAAATGCTTACTATCCCTCTGGATTGACACAGGGAACAATTTCCTCTCTGCCCCCTTGATCCAGAGACATGTCCACAGAGAAAAGAGGATTGGTGACCCTTGTTCTGAGACGGATTAAACCACTGGCTGGACTTCCACAAGCAGATTAAGGGAAATGACTGCCTATCCCTCTGTACTGAAAGGAAAATTCACCCCGATCATTATGAAGGCTGAAAATTGTTGAGAGAAAAGTCAAACCTTGCACTCCTGGGATCTTGAACTAGAGCAGCCAACACAAAGTGGTAAAAGGATGTTAAATGTTTCAGTGACTGAAAGACACTGACTGAAAGACAGAAGCCAACTTATTAAAAACCCATGTGGTAGCCAGTGGTGCTTAGATCATGGTCTGTGGGGCACCAGTGGCCTGGAGAGTGTCCCTACATTGTCACCAGGCCTGCTGCTGTTGCAATTAGAAAATATCTGTCAATTTTTAAACAGGGATCTGCCCTGCTCTTTCTACTCCTGTCCAAGATTCACAGACCTTCCCAAGACTATTTTTGACCAGCTGGGCTAAAAGAGAACCTTAGCCTGTCTCTCTGCACCAGGCTGTCCTGAGGCTCCTTTTGATGGCAGATTTGAATGTGTAGAGGGAGCCACAAAAATGCTAAGAAGAGGACTACAAACGATCTCAGGAGCACTGCAAGTTGTTCATCAAAGGATCTTTTAAGAAAGCAAGCAAACAGCGTGCCATGTTGGGCAGGGTACTCTAACCAGCCAGCTGGGCCCACTGCTCTGAGATTTTCAGCTTATACTCCAACTATGATTTTCACTAATGTTTCCCTTTTGGATAATTAGCTGTGGCATTGTGCTTACCTCAGGAAAAAAATGGGGTAGAGAACTGAGATTCTGGAAGAGGAGAGGAAGATGATGAGGAAGTTAAAAATGTCAAAAGGATCAATGAAAGGAAATCCCCAGTTGCCACCCTAGCAGATGATTTTCAAAAGCCAAAGAACAGGAATTCCCAAACCCCCTTCATTTTCAGCCCACTCTGAAGAGCTCCCTTACAGGGTTATCTTGAATTAGATGCAACTCTGATAGAAAAAGCTGACCTGAAATCCTGTAAAAACAAAATCTCTTATGTTTCTTTAACTTCAGGGCCAGAAAATCCACATAGCAGTCCTCATCTATTCAGGGTCTGCAAGTGCCTTCTACCCTTCGTTAAGTAACTAACGCTTGTCATGTGTGCTTTACTAACACTCCCTTCCTCCCTGCAGGCTCTGGGTGCAGAAGGCTCTGGGTACAGCACAGAGTTTTGCCTTTATGGGGTTTAGTGGTTTTCGTTTTTCAGGGTACTTGCTGCTGTGTGGTCCTGTTGGCCACAGGAGGGTGCCCCACATTTAGAGAGGGAGGGGGCAATGTCTGGAGAGGTCCTTTGCTCCAGTGAAAAGTGACTTCACTGCCTGGCATGGAATGTGCCTAGCAGAGCAAACCACACAGCACCTTGGCAGGTACAGCTCCAGCCTGCGTTGAATTTAACCACAAACATCACAATTATGGATCCTGAGCATGGGATTAGAGGGGGATATACCTCTTGCTGGAGGACAGGACACCTACACCTGACAAACCTGACAACATTGCAGATGCTGTGCAAAACACCTCACATGCTAAGCACAACTGGCAGGGGGCTAATCTCACCTGGCACACCAAAACAGGCCAGCTCTAATCAATTCCTGAATCTCCTTCGTGACACAAGTAGTTTTAAATCAGGCACCTGAATGAAGTTACTGCTGTTACAAAGGGAATCTATCTGTGGGTAACACATACAGAATTTTTTCTTTCCTCTCGATGTGGGCAAACAACGTCATGAAAATCCCAGCTACTTCGCTTTGGTGACCTGAGGCAGTAGGTGACCTTATCTCTTAACCAGTCTTTGCAGTGCCTCCATCTCCCTCCCCCTCCATGCTGGGGAAGGCAGAGCAGTGCCGCTGGCATGCTCAGTGAGTCAGCAGCCCCGCAACTCCCCGATCATGGAAACGTTCCCATTCCCATGGCTTGCTCACAGCTTTGAAACTAAGATGGGACACCCAGTTTGTGACCAAAAATTGTCTTTGAAAGAAGGCAGGTCCTCCAGTGCAGTCAACACACCCATCAAAAATGCTCTTTCTGGGCCAGGTTATATGGAGAGAGTTGGTCCTGACCACAAGCAGCCAGTAGAGCCTTACTGCGTGCTCTACTTTACAGAGAGAGAAGCCACCTTCCTCCTGTTCTCAGGGCTTGCAGGGCATTCCAGTTGATGGTGGAATGGGATGGTCATTATGTATTTCTGAGAAGTCAAAACAATCAGTGAATGAATGGTGTGGTTTGAGTTTCTCAGCCAATGCTCTTGTGAGAAAAATGTTATTATAGCTAGTAAAAAATACTCTGTGAATTTTTGTTGCTAGCATCTGACCTGAAGCCCACTCCTGAGATTTCAAAGGAGTTTCTTTAGCTTTTTAACTTTTCACTGCTCTTTACATTTCCATGCCTGGACAGTGAAAAAGCTAAGTAGATTAATGCTGTTTTCACAGTGTGTGGATTGTGTTCAGCATCATACTAGCAATGCCAGGCCTCTTGAAGTTCTAGCCTCAGCTTCTGTGAAGAGACCTGAACTCATTTAAACACTCCAACTCTGCCTGTGCTTTTAATCAAATCCTTTGAGATCACCTTTTGGGCTCACTGTCTTTGTTCTGTAGCCAAGTGCACGTCCCACACCTTTATGCTGCTCTGACTTCAGCCATAGTCAGTGTCCCTTTTCACACTGAGCAGCACTACCAGTAAGGACCAAACCCAAGGCTTCTGTTTGCTTTGTATGGTACCAGCCTGTCCTGCAATAATGAGGCCCCCACTGCATTTCCATCACAGCTCAGCCACTGTGCATCACTGGTCCTCTAATGAAGATATTTCTGAGATAAGAGGGGCTGAACTCTGAACCTTCAATGACAAAGGTGGTCTGCCTTTTTGCCTACCTCTCAGGAGGTCTGGATGTCCCCTATAAGGTCTGCATGTCCCTTAAAATGGTTAACTCCTCCCACTGAACTTCTATCGTGTCACCCCCTCTCTGGGCTGGCACCCAGACAGTGTCCTTTACTGGCCACTCACCTTCTCACCTACAGAGATATCAGATATCACCAGGAAAGTACACTCCTTTGTATCTTGCATAGGAACTGTTGACAGCCTTGTAATGTTGATTTAAGGAAGTATTCACCACAGAATTCCACTTACTACTTCCAAGTAGTTTGTACTCATTCTTTCTGACTTTGACCACACAAGAAATTGTAGTGGTTTAATTAAAATGGGATTAAAATCTGGTGCAAACCACAGTAGAGACATCGAGTAGATCCCTAGCTTACATATATTTTTAAAGAAATAACATGATTTGCTCCTTGGTGTTCAAACTACAAGGCTAATCTAGTATTAGCATTCAGATTTGCAAAAAGCAATAACCTGTTAAAGGGCTATCTGTGCTAGATCTGACTGTTGATCACCCTTTTAAATTTAAACAACAGCATATTACGATAGGCTGAGAAAGCTGGGGTTGTTCAGTCTGGAGAAGAGAAGGCTCTGGGGAGACCTTATTGCTGCCTTGCAGTACTTAGACGAGGCTTTGAAAAAAGAAGAAGTGACTTTTTACACAGGCAGATAGCACAATGGGGAATGGTTTTAAACCAAAAGAGAATAGATTTAGATTCTATATTAGGAAGAAATTCTGTTGTGATGGTGGCAAGACACTGGAACAGGTTGCCCAGAGAAGTAGTGGATGTCCAATCCCTGGAAGCATTCAAGGCCACACTGGATGGGGCTTTGAGCATCAGGAATGATACTTAAGAACCTTTCCAACCCAAATCATTCTACAATTTGATGATCACTATTACTGGAAATGGCAATGTAAAACTTAAGGATATTAAAATATTCCCATCAGTCTTTAACGATCACAATTATGTTTTTGAAATTCATCTTGGTCTTAGAATTTGACTCTACATATCCACCCCCTGCTGTAAATTCACCCCTGAAATCAAATCTGTCAGTGGCATGGAGTTTAATTTGATCTTGTGACTTTCTCCAGTACTTGCTACTAAGCTAACCCATTACATTCTGGACAACATATTAAGTTGTGACATAACAGCAGGGTCACAGACATGAGTAAGAAGCAATATGAGAGCCCATAAGCATCCTGATCCTTCACTGCTGCCTGTGCTCTTAGTTACTCATATTCTGCAAGGGCAGAAAGATGATATGGATTTCTGCTCAGAAGCCTGAATCACAGTGCAATAATCAGAAGCCAAAGGTCAGTTTTAGTCCATCACAGAGGTGACTGCATAAGAAATCACCAAGAAAACTCTGACCCAGAGGGTTAGGGTGGAAAAGAGAGAGAGAGGTGCACTTGGTTTTCAACTACAAGTGGCTCAGCAGGTTGCACGCACAAACCTTTGGCAGCTCGTAAAAAGCAGTCATCTACACACACGCCTACTCGTCCCTGTGGTGCAGACTTTCAGACAAGAGGTAGCGTTTCTCTACAGTACAAATGATAGGTGTGGAGATACACACAGCAATGCACGCTAACAGAGTGTACCAACACCGATACCTACATGCTTAAACATCATCCTCACCGGGAGACACGGGATCTCCTGCCTGCCCACACTGTTTCCTCCAGGAGAAGATGTGCTGCTGTGCCAGACTGCAGTGCCTTTGGCAGCAGCATCACCTACTGATGGGTGAAGGATGGCAACCGTCCTGGAGTGGGGAAATGCACATTAGGCAGAGCATCTTCTTTCCTCCTTCTTGCTGCCCAGGAGGCGAGAGCAAGGAGGAAAGAGGGAGGAGGAGGCAGAAGGACCATGGATCCATCAAACCAAGTGGTCTTCACAGACCTGGCCTTGGACAGGGTAGCAGGAAACCTGCATATTCAGAAAACCATCCATTTGGCCTATCCTATGAACAGAATCAACAGCAGGAGAGAAAACTGAAAGAATCTGAGGTCTTTATGGTTTAGACCCATCCATGGTGCAGTTAGATGGAAGGGCTGAGAGACAACAGCATGGTATCACCACGCAGATGGAGCTGCACTGCCACTCCACCCTTCTGAATGAGACTGAGAGGTCTGAGTGACAGAAAAGGAACTGTACTTCTTTGCTGATTTGGAGATAAGAGTTCACTTTCTTCACAGTAGCTAGGATGGGGCTGTTTTGGATTTGTGCTGAAAACAGGCCTTTTCTACATCTTGTATCACTCCATCTGCCAGTGGGCTGGGGAGAGGCACAAAGGTTGTGAGGGGACACAGCTGGGACAGGCATAAGTGACTACAGGCATATCCCACAGCATGTGGCACTCGCTCAGCATGTAAAACTGGGGGAAGAAGGAAGGAAGGAGGTACATTCACAGTGATGGTGTTTGTCCTCCCAAGTACCCTTATGTGTGATGGAGCCCTGCCTTTCTGGGGATAGCCAAACACCTGCCCGCCCATGGGAAGCGGTGAATTAATTGTTTGTTCTCCTTTGTTTGCACCCACGGCTTTTGCATTTCCTATTAAACTGTCTTTTTCTCAACCCATCAGTTTTCTCATTTTTACCCTTCTGATTCTCTCCTGCAGTCTCACTGAGGGGGGAGAAAGAGAACAGTTGGGTGATGCCTAGTTGCTGGCTAGGGCTTAAACATGACAACATTACAAGGGGAACACCATTCAATTTCCACAAACAAGCAAGAAAGAGAAGAGGAAGCTGTGTCCTCAGAATCTACAGCAGGAAAGAGTTTGGGCAAAATCAGGCTATTAACTCCAATAAAAGTCCCACAGAGGGATTCTTCCACCAACTTCTATCTTGGATGCCTGTCCAGGAACAGACAGCACTCATGCAGGTTCTTCTCTCCTGCAGTCATGTATTTCAGACTCTTCTTTGAACAACAAAGAGTAGTGATCTCATACAGATCACCAGAATGCATCTTCCAGGTGCAGAGCCAAATCTGCTAGAGTCTCAGAGACTACAGATCTCAAATTTTGATTCCTGATTTCAGAGCAAGGATACTCAGATCTGTATCAAGAGTAGCCAGAAATGTAGGGCTGTTGCTCTGGACCAGCATGTGACAATACTGGGCATTCACTGCAATGAAGCAACCAGTGCTTCCATGGCACTGGACAAAGCAACTGCTGGAAATCTGGCCAGGCATTAAGGGACAGACCTGAGAACACTCCTCAGAGCATTTGGCACCTGGAAGTCTGAGAAAAAGACCTCTTAACAAGCTTCTTGTTAGCTTCTTCCTCATGGACATTTTTGGCTCTCATGAATGTAAAATAAGCCTTTTCTATAAAGATGCTGATGACACAGCTAGCAAAATCCTTCCTTGAACATGGTCAGGGAAAACTAAAGAAAAGAAAGAAAAGACATTTCTGTGGGCTGCTTTGGTTCTCTTAGCATCTCCCACAGCACAGGACCTGGAGTGAGATGCCCCACTTCCCCAAGCTCCAGCCAATGAATCCTGCTGTGCAGAAGCAAACTACAAGCAGCCTCAGCAGACTGCCCAAACCAGCTCTCCCCCAGAGCTCCACCTGGGACCTTCATGCTCTCCTTCAAAGGGGAAATACTTTTCAGCTCTTGCCCACAGTCCCTGCCCGAGCTATGCAGCAGGTGTGTCTGTCATGGCTGTGCCTGGCTGCATGTCCTGGCTGCAGAATGCCTCCAAACCCTGACCCACTCGCCCTCCCTGTCCCATCACCACAGACCTCTCCTCCTGCACATCCCAGCTTTTCCATCACCAGGCTGTGCTCAACCTGTGCAGCTGCTGTTTACCACTGACACTACATACCACGAGCCCGCTGGCTCCAGGCACATGCAGGCAGTCTGTTCTGTCTTCTGGGCACCAGAAAGCAGGACACTAAAGCACATACAGACACATGTGCTTTCTGCTGCATTCTCCCACATGCCCTGCCACATGACTACCTGCAGTGGTGAGGGAGTCCTTGCAACTTAGGCTTGATATTACGCCTCCCTTATTTCCAAAGTTGTTGTCCAGTCTGGGAGTGGGAGAGTCAAACAGATCAGTAAGGTATCCCAAGGTGCCTTCAAAAAAACAGGACACTTATAAAACAGAACTGTGTGGAATATCAGCTGCATTGCACATCATTGCACTAACTGCTACTTGCTCACACCTAGGTAAACGAAGAAGCCAAGAGTGCGCAGCCATTTCATTTTATTAATTAAAGTGACTGGCATTTATACAGCACCAAAGCACTTTGCAAATCTTAATTATGCTTCACAGCAACTCCGCGAGGTGAAACGTGTTCCCTTTTACAAACAGCAAAAACGAGACATAGTGAACTGAGAGACTTGCCAGTGCACTCAGGAGCTCAGTGGAAAAATTAGGACAGAATCCTAGATCCCAGTGCCTTCCGTTCACATTCCCTAGCTGCTGCTCCCCACGCTGTGTGCTACCCCACGGCTCTAACCTTGATCAGATACCACCACAGGGACCTCTAAGATCAAGCAGCTACATGTGGGTGTGAGTAACATTGGCACAGAAAGCTAAAATGCTGTTCTGCTTAAGAGATGCCTTAGGAATCTATAATTTTATTTTTTTTTAATATTGAAACAGGTGGAGAATCTACAGCCAAGGCTTCAGAATGCCTCCAAACTTCATTTCACACCACCCAAGGCCACTGATTTTTATTGCGCTCACATTGGAGAAGACTAATTCTGGGAGTCTTGGCACAGAGTTATTCCTACTGAGAAACATCCCCAGCAGCCAGAGGAGATGAAGGGAGATCCAGCCTGGTCTCCCCAGCCTGTCTGCCCTGTCCTAGGGGAGAGCTCCCACATGTGCTCCCCATGGTCACACCGGTACAAGGGTGGCACCAGACCTGGGGAGGCTGTTGGCAGTGACCCTGCCCCGGCATCAGGATTGAGGAATAGACAGCGAGGGGATGGCTGAGGGGCAGAGGGGAAAGGGGGAAGGCCACAGCTTGACACAGCATCAGGGGCAGAGTCTGCTTTGTGGGGAGGAGGAGAGGGGAGAGAGCAGTTTGAGACTCCACAGCCGCAGCAGGGATCTGCTCCCATCTCTCTTCGGGTGGGACCTTGCTCTGCAAGAGCACTGCTCTGGAAGCGAGTGCCTGCCTGAGGGAAACAAGCCTGACAGATATTTTGCACAAATAATTGAATTATTTTTAGATGCTCAACACATCCACTTGCAAGACATCTAGCCACACAGAGACGAACAGATCTCACAGCCCCTTGCTAATCCACTGAAACAGCTAATCTCCTTAACCCTTGTAGTTCATGAATAGTGGCAGGCACATGACTTCCCTTGAAAAGGCACTGCACCTCGCTACTTCTACCCCAGACATTGGGCCATTGGGCCCAAACAAAGGAGACCTGCACCAGGGCTTCTTTTTTTTTTTTTTTTTTTTTAAAGCTTTGTTTTACCAGGAGAAAGTGCATCCAGACAGAATGCTAGCAGATAGGGACCAGGACAATACAAGTGGGGAAGTGCCCTAGAGCAGACAGACCTGTCCTCTCTTCCTTCATTCCCTCCTTTGCTGTTTCTTGCAGCTTGACATATGCACAGGCATGATTCATCCCTGCCAAAGTGAAACAGGGTCATCAGCAACCATCGCAAAAGCATGATAGCTGGGTTGAGGGAGTAGAGGTTATACAGCCCCAAGCTTAAAAGTCAAAGGCCTGGTTTGGTTGAGCATGGAAAAGAAACCCCTGGAGTCACCTTCTATTTTTCTTTGACTTTTCATTACTTTCACTAGAACAATCTGAAGCATCTTATTTTGAAAGGCAGCTCACCCTCAGTGGTCTGTGGATAGTGTTGTGCTCAGTTCTGCCCTCACACCTCACAAGACCAAGGGTAGAGTCTGATCCCCATAGGCTGTATCATCACCTTTTCGTCTACAATGCATGCTGTAAACAGCAGGTCTGTAAAATCTTATCAGCTGAAGTAAACCTGTGAGATAAACAGCAGACGGAAAAAAGATCCCTAAATACGTGCATATACACATTCAGACAAGGCTCAGGGGAGCCAAGGGCTGTATCTCCAAATTTGTTTTCTCGACATAGCCAGGACATAAAGATAATACCCTGATATTTCAATGCTGCTCAGGAAATATCCCAACAAATATGAGTTTGGTTGTACTTCAACTATATCAGCAAATCTGCAAAATTCATGGAATCGGGACAACAAGGATCACACGATATAATCACAGTGGCAAACAGATATTACTGCACCCAGGAGAGAAGCAGGAACTGCCCAGTCATGCATGCTGGTATGGCTGTATCAGTTCTGCTTGCTGCTGACTGCTCTGAAGAAACTCTCAATAGCTACAAGACAGAGCGAGGTGCTGTTCTAAAGCCAAGGCTGCACCATACTTTGACGTAAGATATACCTGGATGAATTTCCAGCACAGTTAGGACGCAGAGGCAACAGGTTGGGGAGAGTGGTATTTCTTCATCTCATGAAATTTGCCTAATGGAGCCACAAAGGGTAATGATTTCTTTAAACAGCATGCTCCAACCTGAGCAGATCCCTGCTCTGCTGCTGGGAGAACCTGTGATGAGTTCGGTCTACCAGCTCTGCAGTGTCCCAGCAAAACTAGTAATGAGTGTTGAACTGTGTGTATTAGTGCAGAGGAAGAGGCCTGGCCCTTCCCAAGATCTGGCCACAGCACTGCAATCCTGATTTATCAACAAACATCCACCAAAAAAGTCCCAAAGTTATCAGAGTCCAAGCTCAGCCCAAGGTGCACTGAAAGGAATGCTGAAGTTAGCCCAAAGTTCTGCAGACACAGCACAAGTCCCATCATTGGCAGTGGGTCTGCAGCAACAAATCTAATTTACAGACCACTTTTCCAAATTCAGCAATATTTTCAACATAATTACAGCAGTACAAGACTCAGTGTTCAGGTCTTAGAAGATCTTTAGGCATCCTAGTATCCGTTTATATCTCCTGTTATCTGTGCTGCTGTGCAAACTGCTATTTGTGGAGAGCCTGTGTGCCAACAAGTGGTTTTGCCTACTCTGGAAACATAAACCTGCAAAAAAACCCCTGCGATGCTGTATCAACAAATTAAACTATTACCTCTGGTATGATTACACCTTTTTTTCCTAGACTGAAAAAAAAAAAAAAAAGGCACCACTAGAAGAAAGTGGTGGGTGGGTTTTCTTTCAAAAGCTTTTCTATGCTATTCAAAGAATCACCAAAGTGGGTAAATAGTCAACTGAACAGCAGATTTTCCATCAGTTTGCAGAAGAGCACAGCAAAGCTGTGTTCTGTCTTTCCCATCGCAGTTTTGTAACACTAAGAAGATTTTGTTTTGTTAGGAGTGTCACAGCAGTACCTCCCACCAGTAACAAAGTCAAAATTAATGTTAAATTAGCATTAATATTTAAAGTAAGTTATTCTATTCCATGCTTCAGTGTTTATGAGGAGATCAGGATAATCTCTCTGAGGATTTCCAGTCAGGTTCCCTGCCAGGGCATCTGCTAGATGACAACTGATACTTGCCAGTATTTGATCTTGTTCAATACTACCCCATCAGGAACATGGCTGAGATGCATGGTTTTTTCAAACAAACTCTTGCCTCAGACTTCTGAGTGGGCAACATAGTTGGGTTACAGGTAAAAATTACAGCTTTTGGAGCAAAGAAAGGCCCTTTTTCCTGTCTGTCCTTTCCAGCAGCCAGCTGGGGGTGTTCCAATGTGAATCCTGCTTTCCCATCTGACTGCACACCCTGGCTTTCCTCTCCTCTCTCCTGTTCTGCCCAAACTATGTGACAAAAGCAAAGTCTCTCCCTGCACTGCCCTGCTCCCTGTACAAGGCTGCTTCTTCCCACAGCTCCCACTGACCAGTCACATTCTGACCTTGCCCACAGTCAAAAGAAATTGAAATTTAGAAGTAGCAACTCAAGAAGAGAGCAACTTGTGATGCTGTCTGCAGCTCACTGCCTCTCTGGCCTTGATGCACAGCTGGGATCACTGGGGACCAATGAGCTGGATGGATGTTTCTAGCCAGAAACCTTGCCTCTTCCATAACCACGTCTCCTGTGAGACCCCGATGTTTCCCACTGGACACACTGCCCCCTGCAATGTAAGTGCCACTGTAGCAAGGGGAAATAGTGCCAGGACACATCAGCCATTCTAAAAAAATACTCTGAGGATTGCCTAGCAAAGGGACAAATAGTGCCAGGCAAAACTGATGACTGGCTGAAACCATGCAAACACCCATTTAGTAAAACTGCTCAGCAGGATTTCTAAAATCAAACCTCCAGTGCATATTAGGTCCCCTCAGAGGGTGCCCCAAAGACAACCTCACATCCTCTCCACCCCAGTCCAGTTAGCATCCTATAGACACCATGTATGCTTGGCCTCTTCCCAGGAAGGACTTCTGCCAGTGTCAACTGAAGATCCCCTACCTGGGACAGATGGATCCTACATCTCCAGGCACCAGAGTGGGGCACCACGTGTCCCCTGTGAAAAACTCCAACATGTCAAGTCATCAAGGTCAAACAGCACCAGGCTAGCAAAGGGTTAAAGCCAAAGAGGCCATTGCAAAAGCAATATGAGATGGAACAGAGCTCAGCACTCAGGTAGCTGCTCCCAGGCTTCTGGCTTTTCCTGCTCCACAGCATGGCTGGACACCCAGATCTTGCCTTCACATTGCCCAGCCTATCAGCTGGCCCTAGGATGGGGCAGGAGTGAAATTTCCTTCATTGCAATGGCTCTTAAACAAGATCCAACAAAGCAGCTGCACTCACACTTCTTTCTTTCTCATATTCAGCCTTATTTTACTTCATGGGAATAAGCCTGCAGGCGTAATTTCATTTATGTTGCTCAATACTACCAACTCCAATAATGTATTTCCTCATTTGCATTGCCAAGGGATGTAAATTTTCCCCAAAGAGCCCATGATCCACCCACAAAACTCTCCCCTGAGCCAGACAGAAGAGGAGCAGAGGGAAGAAAATAATGGCCGGGACAAGCTAGAGAAACAGGGGAAAATCCACAAGGAGAAAAATCGCAAAGAAAGGGAGCAGGAATAATCTTCAATGCTGCCTTATGGATTCTTCAAGTAAAACTGAAAAATAATGTTTTTCAAAAATGCCCCCTGAACTGGGCACACCTCTAGCCACTGCATTGTGCCCTGAGATGCTTGCTGCATTCACAGCAAAACATTAACAAAAGCATAGAGAAGTGGCCTGTGGAGCTGGGATGCTGGAGTGTCACAGCTCATCACAGGGTGGAGAAAAAAACACCCCCGAGCTCTGACAGCTCAGCTCTGCATGTCACATCAGTGTCCATTGAGGAAAGCAGGCACAGGAGATGTCTCAGAACAAAAAACACTCTACATGACAAAAGCCATGTCTATGGGAAGAGGAAGGAGCTCAAGGGGCCAGTGGAGATATGGCGGAATGAAGAGGAATGAAAGGTTCGATTTCAAGCTACCTAGAAAATTAAAGTTAAAAAGACCATGTCTAGATGTATAGCTTCCCACCAAGGACTAAAATTTCTTTTCCATCATGTTTTCCATAGTGTTGATAGCTGAAGTATCATGCATTATATTTGTGTTGTGGTTAACACCCTTCCAGGAGGTGAGGAAGCACACAGATTTGGAGCAGCAGGCTCAGGTCAATGAGTACACCTGAATGGTGACATGAAATTTTTGTGACCCAATCCTGACTTCCTGAGGGAGAAAAGGGAACCCTCTGGGCTCAAGATCACATAGAGCTTGCTCCTGGCTAGGAGGCACTGAGGTGAATGGCATCAGCATACCTCTTTGGCACAAAACAGCTGAAAGTGGATCAAACCCAAAACACAGAAATATATGGTCCAAGCAGGATCTGTTGAGGGAATGAATGGCAGAAAAGCTAGGATAATTCTCCACCATTTGCAATTTGGGGACAAAATAGTTACAGATCCATTAAAGCATCTCTCCTCCTACATGCGGTTCCTGGTCTTACTGGGGCCATCATGACCTTATGACACGACCAACACAACATTGTCTCCTTTGGACTTCAGGCACAGACCATGTGAGAACCCACCATGAGAACTGAGACAAGAGTGTTTTCAGGACAATTTCCAGGGCCTGGGTAATTTAGGGCATTGCCAGCAGATCTGGGGGACTTTAATCCTGAAGTGGCCGGTTCCTACACAGCCTCCCTAGGAAGGCAGATTAATAGCAACCTAGGGTTCATCTCACATACAATAAACAACTGTGATGTCCCAGAAAAAAGAGCAAGCTTCAGACCCGCTGAGTGTATCAAAGATATGCAGTTAAAAATAACTAATGCTAAAAATGCTGTGTAAAGCAAACATTTCACCAAAATACAAGAGTTACCTTTTAGAAGATAATCATGGAAGCAATCTTGTATATACAGCCACAGTGATGTTTTGTGCAGTTCCTTATGGCTCAGAGGGGTGGGAACAACTCTGAGTTCTCTGCCTGATATTTGCTGTTCAGGCAGTCTTCTAGAAGCACCTCCTGAGATCTTCAAAAAGGCAGAAAGTAAAGGCATCCCAGGCAATCCCTCTACCTCTTCATCTGCAGTTGTCACCACAGCTGTGCCTGCTTTTCCAAGAGCAAGAGCCAGCTGGAATTCCTTACTTCCCAGAGAGTGCTAGACAGATCCTGTCCTTACCCACCTCCCATAACAGAATAGCAGACGTCTGTCACATCAAGCAGGTGACCTATTTGATCCACCTCAACATCCTGTCAGTGCCCAGCTCCAGCTGGTTTGGGCATGGTGCCTGCAGCACACCAACCTGTATCAGAGGTCTCTAAACAGTCTTTGCTTTCTCCTGGCCCCGTCAAGCATTCAGTTCCTGTCTGAGAGCTTGAGGACTCCTTTCATCCTAATTTGTACAACCAGTGATGCTACTCTTATTCAGAGAAATGTCTAATTCATAGCAACATTGTTCACAAATGGGAGCAAAAAGCCTTGTGCACTGGAGGAAAAGCTCTTACCAAATACAGGTGGTAGCAGAGCTCATGCTGTCTCTTCCTGCTGCAGCCCCATCTGTCACAGCTTTGCTACCCTGACAGCATTGTCTGACAGACCATATCCACCTATTCCCCCCTTCCCATCCTTTTTCACTAGTCTTTTTCCTTGCGCTACCTCCAGTCCTCAACCACAGACCAGATCCACAGACCAATCTAAGATGTTTGGTTTGAGAAAGAAATATCTCCTCTCTACCTCCTCTCCTCAAGACCCCAGTGCTCTCTTCAGTCTCTTTCCAATTACCTCAGTGGCTCTTCAACTGACTGCTTATTGGTGTTGTACAATACTGAATTCAGATTTGGCAACAAAAGCCTCCTCCAAGAAATAGCCAGTGCCACCACCTCACTCAGGCAACCACAGGAGAAAACAAGAGACTCTTGCTCCTTTCTTAGTAAGATTTTGGCAGCTCTTAGCAACGCAGAGGATTTTTGGAACAGATCAGTCATATCAGCTGCTCCAGGTATTCTTCCTGCACACAGCTCTTTGGGGAGGGAGGATGTGGCTAAGGGATGGCATCCCCGAGTTCTCAGAAGGCTTACACAGCAAAGTCCAAGATGTGTCAGTACCTCAGCTAAATCAGAGGTGAGAATTCAGCTGTCTTCTCTAAGCTTTGTCTTCTCCAAAACCTTCAAGGGCATGGACACGGACAAGCAAGAGTGAGACACAGTGAAAGGAAAAGTAGTAGGAGGCGGCAGTAATGAGGGATGAGACCCCGGAGAATGTAGGGATTTGCCTTGTGCTGTTCACTGAAGGGAGTATCTCATTTGTCCAGGCCTATGTTACACTGGGAGAAAAGACACAGAAAAAGAAGACAGGTGATGCTGGCCTGGCCTCACAGACACTCACCTCTACAGAGTAGCGCTGGCATGGGAACAAACTCCTTTGATTCCATGAGCTGTGGGCTCAGGTATGAACCTGTCTTACACGAACAGACAAGATCCCATAGCAAGGGGAGGCATTAGGAAGGCATGGACTCTGACAACCCCTGTGAGCAGGGCTGAGTGATGTACCAGCATTAGCCCTGTGTGGGTAGATACCAACAGCTCTGCAAACACACAGGGCACCACAGTGCCTCCCATCCCACTGCCATTTGCAGCTTGGGAGAAGCTCATTGTGACTGTACAAATGCCACCCTGAGGTCTCCTGGGTCTGTAAGGGGACCAGTGCCAAGACAGTACATGTGACAGCAATGGAGGGCACATCCTGTCTGATAA
>VYZP01002371.1:68177-91151 GCA_013400635.1 Hypocryptadius cinnamomeus | reverse complement strand
CTGTCTGATAACCTCCCACTTGTCCTCTGTCCAGGGAAGAGCATACCTCTCTCCTTGCTTCATCTTCAAACTAAGGCTTGGCAGGAGTACTGTGTCACCTCAGACACACCAGGAGGCTTCTTAATTAGCCAAATGACCTTAAAAAATAGGATGTCTGCCCCAGACCAGTAGAATATTTCAAATATTATCTAGGTATGAAAAAGGATATTTTTAGAATGTTACAGACTTCACAGTTCTTCATTAAATTTGGAGAGCTAGATAGGCACTAGGGAAGTCCTTTCTCCTGCACCTAGAGGGCTTACAGAGACACCTAAGATGCAACAGAAAGTTGTTGGTTTTGCAGGGATAGAGTTCATTTTCTTCACAGTACCTATGCTTTGGATTTGTGCTGAAAACAGTGTTGATAACACAGGAATGTTTTCATTACTTCCAAGAAGAGCTCACATAGCATCAAGGCCTTTTCTCCTTCTCACCCCACCCAACCAGTTAAGCCTGGATTGAGGTTTATAAAGACAGATGGGACTCCAGCAGCTTCATAACAGATGATGGATTATAAAGTATGACAAACAGCCACCTTCTCATAGGCAAGGTGTGAAGTGAATTGCCCCTAGGCTCAATGGTTTGTGCTCGGCAGCCAGTGCAACCCAGCAGAGGCAGGAAAGCAGATATCCTGGAGGGCATTAAAAGAGGAAGAGGAGGAATTACAGTGGCACAAAGCTGAGAGGGAGTGATGAGATCAGGAGGAGCAGCCACAGCAGGTATGCCTCCAGCCTCATCAAACAGGGCAAGTTTTGCTGACCACAGAGCTAATTACAGAAACAGATGAGACCCACTTTTAATTGCCAAGGACAAGAGACAGAAATAAGGGATGGAAAGAATGACCTACCAGCATGAGCTGGCAGAACCTACAGAAGGTGGCAGAGATAGACATGGACCAGCTATCCTGGGACTATATCCATCTCTCCATGCTACCTAAAACTTAAAAGGCCTCTGCTGGAGTACAGATCCAGTCCAGGGTGCTGTACTTCCAGAGAGACATGGACCAAGTCCATGGAAAAAAAAGGAGAACAATTGGATAGTAAAGGAAGTGCAACTTTTAGGCACAGCATTCAAAGATGTGAGACTTATTCAGGAAGAAATAAAGAAAGGATCTGGCAAAAATGTATTTTTCATGTCCCTGATGGAGAGAATGAACAATAAGAGGCTGGATTTGGAGCAAGGCCAACTTAGCTCAAAAATCAGAAACCTCTTTCTAATGAGTTAGGATAATGAATTTCTTAGAGGGTATTGTACATGCCTCTGCACCAAAGATTTTCAAGAACAGACTGGGAAAATATCTGTCAGAAAATACAAAGGTGCAAGTGGCTCTGCCCTAAGCTGAGATGATGTTGCACCTTTTTTTAGTTGGCTGTTTTATGCCCATGCTTCTCAGCTGAGCAACCAAAAGTCATTGTGCTTAACTGGGACAGCAAAGGAGGGATACCCCTCTCCTCAGAGGGATCATCCCTTGAATTCTGTAAACTGTTGGCCATCCTTGTAACACTCCACAAACTGAGCTGCTTGTCCAGAGGGATTTCACCAAGAGCTGTCTCCTTGCCTGTCCACTCCCTCCATGAGACAGCAACTGCATTGACTGCCATTTCTGGGAAGGAGCCTGGCAGCAGGGAAGCCAGAATTCTCTTCCAAGTTAAAGCAGGCATTAATGGTGACTATTGATGGCAAACTACAAGAGCGGAGTAGTGGCATTTTCTATAAATACCAGAGCCAACAAAGGATGAGCAACAAGGCTAATTTGAGAGTTGGCTAGCTGGGAGACAAAAAAACCCTTTGCTTACCCAGTTTGACCTCAGAATGCCAGAGCACTACACTGCACACACTGTGGTAGAGATGCCATCAATCACCTGCCCTGCCAAGACATTTGGCCTCACTGTTCAGGTGAGACAGACTATGAATTAAGGATGTGAGAATTGGTTTTACAGAGTTAAGATTCATGTCCATTTTTGTAGCATCACTGGTTTTAGAAACATCATTAAGAATATGGCGTTTTTTAAACTTTCCCCCTATTTCTTTTCATGTTCTCTTGCCAACAAACTGCCAGATCCTGGCTAGAAATTCAGTCAGTGTGCTGAAATTTAATTTGAAAAGATAGTCTTGCTTCTAGCTGAATTGCTATAAGAAGTATCCAAATTTCACAAGCAAGACAGGAACATCCCTTCTAGGTGTGGAGCCTGCGTACAGGCTTCGTAGTCCAGCATTTATCTGTAGGGGAGAAGAAATGAGAGCAGCAGAGGGAGAGGACACAGACCTCTGTGTGCATCTTCCCTGTCCGGGGATGAAGATGCCAGACTGCAAGGATGCTTCCTAATGGGTGCAGAGCCACATTCTGAAGAGTTCCTTAGGGTGGTAATTAAAGGACATTAAAGCCAGAAGGATGAGCTACAAGCCACCAATACCTTTCATGCCACGACTTATAAAATCTTGGTTTTCTAGCTTAACAGTCCCTTTGCTAGAGTAACATTTGAATGACATTAGAGGAAGAAGTGATTGTCATTGCTAGAGGGGCCACAACCACTTCTGTCATCACACTGAGCTGTGATTCTTCTGCCTTTAAAAGAGAGCAGGAAAGAGATCACAGAAGCAGAGATGGAGATTCTCATCTAACCTGCTGGATTTAACAGGGGTGGTGTGGGTGGAAAATGACATCCACTGAGAAATCCAAGCAAAGGATCTCTTACAGGCAGGCCTCTCTATTACTTGTCTGACCTGGGCTGCAGACTAGAGGTTTTGTGATTTACCAGCAACCAAGGACATCATTCTAGCCCTACCCAAACAGCAGAATGTTGCTAGCTGTAGGGATCCCTCGACCTGTAGGGACCTGGTTGACACAGTTCTAATGGGCCATGGCAAAAATGAGACACTGTCATTCTTCCCAGCCTAGAGCAATCCAGGTGACGCACATCCTCCATTCTGTCCTTACCAAGTCTGAGAAAGCATCTCTGAAATAAAATCAGAGGAGTATGTAATTATGCATGCATGTGCTAAGCTAAGAAGTGCAAGTGTTACACTGCAGCCTCACGTATAAACCTGACAAAGTGGGAAGATCTGCATAGAGAATCCTGCTAGATTTAGCTTAATAGCTTCTTCTCAAAAAAGCTATTCTTAAGTATTTAAAATACTAGTTACAATGTTTTGGTGGGTATTAAATACTTATTTACTACAGAATAGAGTTTTCTCTCTGCAGCCTGCTGGGAAGGACTGTTGACACCTATGCTCAGAGCTCACATCCATGTGATGACCTCAAGGTTTGACTGCATTAATGCTTTCTGAAAATATATCCAGGGCCTTTGCTCCAGTCATGGGGCAGGAGGAGAGGGAGGGTGCAGACCTACACATAAATCAACATTCCCTATCTCCCATGCCTCCAACTGCCCAGCCTGGATCCTGCCATGCTCTCGGAGTGACAGCCTGCACCCTTCCAGGACACACAACCACTGATGCTGCTAACTTTGCTCCAGCCAAAACAGTCCCCTCTCCATGTTGCAGGAAGTGCTGGTGCCTAAAGACAGGAATCTCACTGGGGAAATTTGGAAGACCCCCTCAGCAGCACTGGCAGCCACCTCCTCAAGGCAACAAAAATTTTACCAGTGCCAGTCCTTCACACTGCTTTTGAGAAACACATAGAAAAAAATTTAACAGGAAAAAAGTCAGTAATCCTAAAAACAAACATATGTGGGCTTTGGGGCTGTAGGTTTTTGAAAAAAAATAATTGGCTAAAATGACACAGATAGCTGCTAACCTTCTGGAAGCCAGGTGGCCAAGGATTCCATCAGTGCCATTTAGGACACTTCAGGGTAGGGTTTTCTTGATCAGCTTTGTATTGCACCCAGATTGCTGAAGATCTGCAAAGACACACCGACCCGAGCCCTGGAGAAGTGGATGACCTGTCTCGCCCAGCTGCACCACGGCTGTAAGCCCAGCTCCATCTTGAAGCTGAGTTGTCTGCTGGTGGGGACTGTGGAGCAGCAGTGATCCCATGGGGACTGGGCTGGATCTCCACTGGTGACTCAATGCTCAGCTTATCTATGCCAGACCACCTCCCACTTCAGATTTACTGCTGCTTCTGGCAGTCAATAAAAGCTTGCAATGCACTAGGCAGGAAACCTCCCCTCTTCAACCCTCCCACCCTTCCAGCTAGAGAAATCTGGGGAGATTTATTACAGCAATAAAAACAAAAGAGACGGAAAGCTCTGGGGGAGTCTCCAAGGCAGGCAGTGCTTCATTAAAGCCCAAGCAGGCTCTTGGGGGGATGCTGATCTCTGGGAGAGACCACACCAAACAGCAGTAAGCAATTCATCCACTGGAAAGGGAAATGTCAGCCCACGCTCATGTGATACCCCAGCAGAAGGCTAGAAGAGATAATTCAAACAGAAGGGAATATTGGGCTCGGGCTTTTCAAGTCCCTGGGTGAAGAGAAACCAGATGGAAAGGGAGATGCTCAAGCAGGGGAGCCAAGAAGCAGCCACATGAGAGCACTCCTATCCTCCTACTCCCATCACTGCATCTCGGGCTCAGGCAATGGTGACGACCATTACTCTGGTCCCAGAATTTCACACACTCCTACCAAGGCACTGCACCCATGGCATGGCACTGTCTGCTCTCCTGGTGCAGGGTGGCTCAGAGGGTCTGAATGGTTCCCACATCACCACATGCCTTGCACTGCTGCAGGCAGATCTCTGAAGGAGACCCTCTGCAGGAGCCTTTTGCTCACCTCTGCTCCTACAAAACTGTAGTCCCTCCTTCCCAGCTCCCAGGTTTCCTTACTAAGGCCTCCCAATACATAGAGCATAAGATCATGTCTCCCTGGATTGTGGCAGGTGACACGCAGGGCTTGCAACTCATGGCCTTCCTTCACACAGTCCCTACAGGTCCACGTGCTCCCACACAGGAACCTACACACTGGTAGTCTGAAATTCCCTGGGAAACACTCCCCACACATCTCTACCACCCTCAGCACCCAGACTGGCTCCTCATGGCCAGTCTGGCACCCACCAACCTTCTCCCTGGACAGATGTCATGCATAGTGTATTGTCATGTTAAGTACTGTGCTTTTACATCTAGGAAGAAGGGAGAGAGACACCCTTTAGGCCTGAGAAGAAGGAAAGAAAAAATGTATTCCTTCAATAAGAAGAAGGGAAAGTAGTGTAGCAGAGAAAAGTCCTTGTGATCCTAGAGACTTTAGTCCCATTCTTCCCCTTTGCAGAGCTTTATGGTTTAACTTCAGAAAACTGCCTTTCTGCCTTAGTTTCATCTGCAAAACAGGATGCAAGATTTGTAAGGAATGCTAGAAGGTGCCACTGAAGAGCAAAGTTGCTGCCCTTATGGAGGCTGCAAGGCAGATTCCTTCCCTTCCTTCAGATCTTCCTGTCTGCAGCAGGATCCCTGCACCATTGCCTCCTGACTCAGGGTGGGTGGCTCCACAGTGGAGCATCACACTGGGACTGGGATAACTCAAGAATTCTTTTACTTTTTGAGATTTTCATATTCACAGAAACAGATGCTCCCTGAGGTTAACTACTTCTAACTCAAGCCTGGATTTCCACACACTAAGGCGACACACAACATAGCTTCATTAAAAGCTATTCTGCACCTCAAATCCTGTCTCAGATGCAGATATGCATTCAAATCTGCATTTTCTGACAACACAGAAACATGTAGCCAACATGTACACCCTGAAGGACTCTAGATGAAATGTATCTAAGAGTACACACTGAGGTTGTGCTGATCAGCTGCCCCATCCCATCTCAAAGATCTCAAGATACAAGAGCAACTTCACTCCAGGAGCACTGCATTTCAAGAGAACAAGAGGGAACAGGCAGTACCTTGGAAAGCCCATCACAGTAATACCCTAACCCCTTCCAACACTGACTTACTTGGTACTGTTGACTAGACAAAAGCAACAATCAAAAAGCAAAGAGTAAATAAAGGAGGAGGTGATTTTCAGTCCTCATTTTCAATAAGTGCTCAAAGCTTGCTATGCTCTTAAATAGTTGGCTAGTTCTTTCCTTCATGCAAAGCTCTTCAGTTCACCTTTAAAAGAAAGAGATGGATGACTTAGAGTCCAATATTCCAAAAGCAAATCTCGGCTCCCCACACAATAGGCAATAATTCAGCACAGCTATGCTGCCACCAGTAATGCTTCTCATCTTCCCAGTGCACCCTTCCTGTCACTCTCTGGCAGGGGGAAATGGATGGTAGATGCTCCCTGCTATGTCAGGTTTCAGGGTGGCAAAGATATGAAATGGGTGCAAACACTGCTAGCAAGTCACAGGCATCAGGCTCAGAGATGACTGGTGGTCTCCTTCGTAACTGCATGGCTTTGCTAATTTGATGCTTTAAATACCAGAGTGCTAGAGGGGGACACATGAAGCTACCCATAGCATGGTCAGTGTTAGAGGGACTCTGTAATTTTTTTGTTGTTGCTGCTGTTGCTGGTATTTATTTGCATGTTTGAGTTTCCCCCTGCAATGGTTCCCATATGAAACAAGATTGAATGAATTGTCAAAACTTTACAATTTTTATTTATTTACTTTTAACTGACACTTCTGCAAACCCAGCCTAGGATCTGAGAGTCAGACATGACCTTGTCTGCTTCCCCTGGTAATAAAGACCTTGTAATTATAGAGGAAAGCCTGGTGCTGACAGACAAGCCAGACGACATCCCAGCCTGTTTTTCCACAGCTGTCCTGTTTGTGGAGGACCGAGAATAGTTTACCCATGCTGCCCGCACAAACAGAAGCAATTCACACAGAGAAGACCAGGCCTTGGAAAACTTCAAAGTTGAGAAATTGGTAAAAGAAGGGAACAGATACTATTTTTTTTTCAGTCTGGTATCCATCATGTTGCCTGTTTCCCTGTGTGCAGCATAGCTCAGGAAGCACACCACAGCATGCAGTCAGCATCATGCCAACCATTCTGCCACAGGCAGGGAGCCCATGTCCAGTGGGAAAAGCCCACTGCCACAGCATGAGTGCAGCTACCAAGCCTGGAGGACCCAGTGTACCATTCCCCACCACCTTCCCAGCACCTCATGGGGAAGGGGCAGATCTCAGGGATCATCCCTTCTCCAGCAGGCTGGAGCAGAACACCTCTCTACCACAGGGGAATTCAACCAAACCTTTCAGGGTCTTTCCCAAGGCTTTCAAGTTGCCACCCTGCCACCATTCAGCCCAATGCCAAGTGAATAGTTTTCTCCATTATCACTAAAAGAGGTTAAGCTGTGAGCTAATGTGCAGTTCAAGGAATTTACTTGAAAAACATATTAGTTCCTCAGAAGGAAGAGATGCTCAGTCCAGTGGGGGCCATGACACTGAAGAGGCGCTGTCTGACATGAATTTAGTTCTGCATTCCCCTGACTGCAGTCCATGCCACTATATAGATGTAAGGACTTGACCCTACACAGAGCTCTGCTGAAGCCAGCATCCTGCCATACCAGCACCCAGTGCAGGACAGATGCCTTTAGCTTTATCCCTACCCGTGGGTCTTCTGAGTCAGTTCCAGTCTTCCTCAGAATCACTCTGATGGTTCTTACATGTCCCCTCTTAGGGCAGAGATGCTCAGACCTAGGATTCCCTGAACAGAGCAGTGAAGGAAGCAGTGACCAGGGACAAGAGACTTTCCATGATATTGCAGCATTAGAAAATGTAATGGCTGCTACACTACCCCCATCTTCCATGTGGGGGAACTGAGGCACAGAGCAGTAATGCAGCCTGCCCACAGCTGCACAGCGAATCACAGGCAGGTCCAGAAGACCACAGTTTTCCCCCATCTTATATTACACAGCAGTGGTTGAAAAAGGGAATCAGCCAGACAGACCTAAAGTAGCCACAGGCATTTTAATAACAGATTGAAACAGACTTTCCTGCTTGCAGCTGCCTTAGCTGCCCTGCAAGTGCTCCCAGCTCACCAAGCTTGGCCAGTCAAACCACTGCTGCAGTCTCTAAGTTAAATTGCAAACCTTACTCTTGGGGTGGACTAGATACACCCCTTTACCATTCTGCTGCAAGGACTTAGTAGTAAGTGAGAAGAGATTCTTCCCCAACTACTTCCCTTAGAGGTGCATCGTATAAGACTATTAAACATGGCCAGAATGAGAAAAGATGCTCAGCTACATCACCACTGGGAAAAAATCCCAACAGAAATTATGTCTAATCTAATCCTAGTCTACTCAGTTATGCTAAATGAAGCCATAATAAAGGTGATTTCTTTTCGGCAGCAAGGGGTGGGTGTTGGGAGTACAGTGCAACAGACCTGGGTCAGCCTGAAATCCAAAATCCAAGCTGTGCTTGTACTGGCTGCTCCACAGCCAGCACTGTCATGCAGCTCCACTGTTGCCAGAGCTTGGGGGTGCTACTGTGTGCCCCAGCATAATGGCACAGTCCTAGACAGCAGTTCCAAATGGTCTTTGCTGGTTTCTTTGAGAAATCAGGACCTACCACAGCCTGTCTTCTATCCCCATCTTCTATGCTTAGCATGAGGAGATACACATGCTTCCAACACCATGTAAGAAAAATACAATCTAGCAACACTGGGAAGGCCTCATCTATCTGGGGATCCTCTGGAAAATTAAGCTGAATTAATTAGGAATGGGAAGTTAAGGCATTAGAAAGCCCTGTGTTGATGCTTATGCTCTGAAGTAACATGACCTCAGTTCAGTTTAACTTAATCTTCTTGTAAAGGCAATTAAGCTAGAGTAAAGTCCTGTGAACGAGCTCACCCACACAAGGAGTTAACAGACTTTAACTAATGTCTGCACACAAAGCCTCAGTCAATAAAACTAGAACTGGTTCAGCCCAATTTTGACAGACTTGAGTCTGACTGTGCTCACAGTATAGCCACCAACCTGGACACCAGAACCATCACACTGTGGTTTCATTTCTTTTCAAAATTTTCCACCATTTCTGGTCATATCACTACCTCTACAGAGCCACCACATGCTTCCTGAAGACCAGCATCACCATAGCCTGTGCTCTACCACTCCAAATACACAGTTGGTACCAACACAGCTAGAGGCTGTTTAAATAGCTATTAACCACTGCAGTCATGCTCTACCCCACCAGCTCTGGTCAGCACAGAATGTTTCTAAATGCCAGCCTATTGCACTCATTTGAATGTTATTTTATTATTTTGTAGTGACAGGATAAGCACTTGTTTCTTGATTGCAACAGTAAATCAAGAGAAAGATGTCTGTATTCAACCATTTGAAAAAAAAGATCCCCAATTAAAAGCATGATTTCGTTTTACCATGGAAAATGAAGCTTGAGCCTGCAGCCGGAGCACAGCAGCGTTCTGGCACACCTAACTACATCAACCAAATTAAGGGGCAATATCAAGAAGAACAATGTGATGGCAGAATTATTTTTTTGTCCCATGACATGACAGAGTTGCTTTCCCAAAAGCAATTCTTACTCTTCACACACAGTGCAGACATCAACAATGCAGCCACGTCTCATTATTTAAATCCCATGAAGCCATAATCTATCAGTCAGTGCAATACTGCTCAGTACAGCACATCTCTATGTTGTACAGAACAAACTTCCCAGAGTCCCTAATGAGAAAAGAGCTTAGTACACTTCCTTACACAACATACAAGAAATTAAATATAACAGCACATAATGAGAGAACTGCTGCAGGCTTATTTAGGCCACCAAAGTTTTGCAGCTAAAATAGCTCCGAAGTTAACTGTTTCACCCTCCACAGTGAAGTGCTAATGGACAGTGAATGGTATAATACACAGCCATTGACTTGGAAGGGAATTTTTGCCTAAAAGGCTTGGAGCAGTGGCTTTCAGCCTGCCATTTTGATGGCAGACTGCAGACTGCTCCTGAGGGATTCACAAAAGGTTACTGGAAAAAACAAGATTGCTGTACTCTATAAGACAAAGTCAGATGTTTCTAAAGGGGCTCATATATTCCCCTAGAATATTTTGAAGGCAGCAAAAATTGAGAAAGGCTGACAAACCCTATATGAGGGACAAACTCCTTCGTTTATTTTGCCTGGTTTACACCGGTGTAGCTCTCAACGTGAAGGGAGCCTCTTCTGATGTACACCACTGGCTCAGTAAAAATTAAGAGAGAATTAGGCACAGGTCAATTCAGCTGCACATGGCAGAATCAGGATAATTAATTTAGTGAGAGTACAGTGGATTGCAAAAATCCAACAAGATGTTTCACGTATAAACCTCTGCATGTAGAAGACACAGAGTACATTTCATTATCCGATAAACAGTTTATAACTGTGTCATTAAATATCATTTTATAATGACACACACTGGGGGCAGTATTAATGTTCTGCTTGGCATTATTGACTTCTAGGACTTACTAATGCAAGTGGGATACTCTCTTAAGTAGATTTTTTTTAAACCGTCCATCTTGAGTTTAAATGGAGAGTGAGCAAGACAAAGGGTACTCCTTTCCATCCCAGGGAAGGCTTTCACACAAACACAGCTTTCATTGGACATACCGCATCCTCATCCTGGAAAACTGCACTCAGGAGGTCATTGGACTGAGGTGCACCCCTGCAGATCTCCTTAGCAAGCCTCCTGCCCCAGCTCCCACTTCGGGCAGCCTGCCAAGGTGGGTCACTGGGGCACAGCATAGCCATGCTCAGCTGCATGCAGTTTACTACAGAACAAAAGTCACGCTAACAATGGAGAGGCAGGCTGAGGAGAAGCAAAGCAGGAGTGGCTGCAACAATGCATGGTGTTCATGAACCTCTGTGTCAGAAATAAGCTGTGTCCAAAGCCTGCGTTTTGCATTGAACTAAGTTTTGTTCCCTGCGTGATTCCAGAAGTGCTATCAAATGTCCATCCTGCTTACATGTACAGAACATTAAAAACCATTTATCTGGGCCTAGCAATGTCCCTGTTTGCAGTGGTGCTGTGTCAGGGTGCAGCACTCCATGGTCTGTATGGATAACAGCAATGGCATGAGGTACTTTGGCCCTGTCCAGCATCAAGTCTAATTCAGAAATGAGCAGAAGGGAATGAGATGGTTTCCCCTCTGTATTTTGGCTCACAGTCATCAGGAGCTAGGGACACCTGTCTGTACCCACCACAGCGTGCTGAGCACACAGAGCTCTGTGAGAGACTGCCCTTTGTAAGGCCTTAAAGCTCGCTTACTGGAGGTGACACCACCATTATGTAGGATGTTCCCCACCTTTTCTTATATTTGCATTACTTGCCAATCCAGACTTCTTTCTCCAAGGACATTTAAAAACATATGAAGCAGAGGTGCACTTGGAGGTAAAACACACGGATTGAGAAATAGAGGGTTAGAGAAGAAGAGATAAAAGATGGATATAAAAGCATACACAGAGAAAAAGAAAGAGGAAAAAGATCATGAAACTCCATCTGGCTTCTATCAAGAAAAATGGAGGCTTGGTCCTATTCCCAACAGCACAAGCCCCTATTGTTTAATGAAGAATCAGCATTCAAGCAATAATCACAGTCAGCCCCATTGTACAATATCCAGTTGTTTTGCATCCTCTCAGGGCATGTTTGATGAATTCAGTCAATGCTCCTAACCTTAGGCTGAAACGTGGGTGGCTCTGTCACTGGATGGCACAGCTTACACAGGCACAGTGCCAAAAAGTACTAATTTCAAAACTGATCCCTTAAAGCATTGGTCTGGTAGTACAACATGCTGCTATGCCATGCCAGAGCATCCCCCCTGGGATTTGCAGGCTGCAATTAGCAGGTGAATGTGCCACCTTCCCCGGGGCTGATGAAAGCACCTCAGTCCCTATTGATTGCCAATCAATAGCCACTTCCCATTTCTCCTTCTCAGTTTCTGCAGTAGCAAGTGTTAGTAATCAAATAAGAGTGGCAGGCTGATAAGATCCTGTTATCAGTGCACCAGCAAAATGGGATTCCAGATCTAATCTCTTATGTCACATTTTCAACACAAATCACTGAGATTTAACCCTCTCCATAACAAGCGTGTAGCCACAGCTGCTTGAGAGAAAATTTCCCAATCTCCATCCAGGTCAAGAAAGCCAATGGAAAGCCAAATTCCTGCTCTGAATGAAATCCAGGGAAAACAGGAACAATTGCAGAAAAAAACCCTAATAGTAGGAATTACTGCATTTTCTCATGGCTTCCTATCGTGATTCCAAGTCACCACAAGGAACAAAAATGCTATGCAGCCTAAAGAGTACGAACTGCCCTTTAATTCCATTTTTCACAAAGAAACACTTCTAAAAACTGAGGTTCTCAAATAATATTTCATGGTCTTTTGGGCCTGTGAAATTTCCATACCCTTTCAGCTAGGAAAATAAAGTCCTTCCACTCCAGAGAGGACTTAAATATTTCAGCTCCTACTTGCACTCCAGTCCTGGCAGACCTTGGTTAAAATCTCATGTAAATAGCCCAATTTCATGGCTATTTACTGACATGTCCTCATGGCACACAGCCATCTAGAGACACCTGGACTGCCTGGGAAAGGAAGCTTTAAATAAGCTGTCATGACTGCATGGTTTGTGCTCTTCCAACCGATCAAGTCCAAATGACATGGAAGTAACTTGCCAACAAAACAGCAAATACCAGCAAAGAGATGGTTAATGCAAATCCCTCAACCCGCTCTAACTGTAGGAGTCTTTCTACTACATTTGAGATGCTTGAGCTCAGGCCCTCAGAGGACTACTCTATTTAAAATTGAATGTTAACAGGAAAAAAAAAAAATCAACCAGACATCAGGGTTCAAAGACAGTCAGGCTGGCTGCTGTGTACTTCACATGAAATACATATTATCTGAGATACCAAGAATATGTGCTTCTCCCCTCCTTGTCTTTAGCCCTTTTTTTGACTATTATTTCTGGAAAGCTTCTCCTGCTTTTTATTCCTTGCTATATCTACTACACCACCGGTGTCTGGAAGAGAAACTTGCTCTGGGGTTGCCAGAGTGGTACTGGTCTCCAGCCAGTACCACACAGGACATAGATAAGGGGAACTTATTTCTGCCCCACAATTTCAATGTGTGATAGACACTCGAAATTTAGACCTGGAGGTCAAAGCAACAGATCACCTGGAGAGGATGTTGCTGCATGTCCTCAGCTTGTTCCAGCAGCCAACAATGGCTGTGTACACCTGGGCAGATGGAAAATGAATACCACATGGTCAGTACATAATACACGTATCATGCAAAGGGACATTATCTAACACTTCCCAGAGGTTCAGCAAGAAGTACACTTGCCAGACTGGGATATAAGCTCTAATGCAGAGCTGTGCTCTACCCAGCTCTGCTACATGTCTAGTAATCAGCACCTCAGCTGGTCAGCATCTAAGAGCACTCACCTACTTCAGATGGGAGAAAAATCACAAAATGGGCATTGGGTGGGAAATTCAAGCTTACCAGCTTTGCCTGAACATTCCCCAGACAAGGGGGAGAAGGTGGGCAGCCCAGGGAGACCTTCCCTTGACATCCCAATGAGGGCCAGAGCTGCTTCCATCTTTTATAGGGAATAAACCTCTGCCACTCCCTGCAAAATCCCAAATCAGTAGCAGTGACAACTCTGGCTAATATTTAAGACATGCTGTGCTGCTGACTGATGTCCACAGGGACGGAGCTCACCCCACGCACCAGTTGCCATTGAGACAGGAACGCCAGGGAGGCACATGTGTGAGCCTAACTTCTGGGAGTCAGTTACAGAAGGACTTTTGGAAATCTGTAGCTGAACACCAGCACTGCATAGGTGTCTGGCACTGTGGTTTCTTCCCTGTGTGCTGATATTGATCCTTATATAGTTCACTGATTGCTGGTTAATTATATGTTGCTGATAAATCAATGCACTGCTTCAATCTTGATTTGTTTTAAACTGCATGAACCAAGCAGTTTCTCCCTGCAGCACAGCTCCTTCCCTGCAGAGCCATTCCCAGCCAGCCCACAGCCTGCACCAGGGCAATGGCTGACCCCATCCCAGGTACAACAGCTGCATGTCTCTCTCCCAACTTCCCAAGGCCCATTGGTCCCTTTCTGCTGTACACCAAGGTCCCTTTGGCCAGCAACCCACATTCCAGCATACTGACCTTTCCCTTGGACCACAGTGCATATGGGCTCACCAGGACAGGGCTGCATGTTGGCCTATCATCCCTGGAATGGATCAGGATGCTGAACTGTCTAGTTCTTATGCTGGCTTCTCAAGGCTGTGGTTAGGAACTGGCTACCCATTAGACATCACAAGCACTGACCACTACCTTTTCAGTCTGACAGACCAGACAGCCTGTTAATCCATCTTGTATCACCTATCAAGGCTGTATCTTCCCAGTCTGGCTATAATGATGCTGTAGGAGAACATATCAAAAAACAGAAACCAAGATAAATGTCACCCACTGCTCCCTCCATGGCCACCATCTCAGGCATCTCACCACAGAAAGCCATCAGGTTAGTCAGGCATGATCTGCTATAGTGAACTCATGCTGACTGTTCCCAGTCACCTTCTGCAGCTAGAAAGAGCACAATCTAGCATACATCCACTCCCAGCTAGTTTTCACTGTAAAAAAGCTTTTCCTTGTAGGTTCTCAGTTTAGTCAAGGCAAAAGGCAATTTAAAGTTGCTAAAGTACCCAAACAGTCTCTGGTGAAAGGACTGAGTGAATAAGGGCTTATAGCATAAGCTGAGATGGGGACATACCCATATCACACACCATGACATCAGCTAACAAACAGGGTGGGAGACCCTGCCACCTTTATGGATAGGACTTCAGTCTACACAGTTCTCAGAAGTGCTTACCAGAATCTGGCAACAAGTTCCTATTGGGTCAGTACAGACAGCATGAGCAGAGGAAACAGTGGCATCACCTTCTGCGCACAAAAACCGTGACGTGCATGTGAGAGGAGGGAATGGTGTGCCCAGTTGCTGCAAAAAGGCAGAAACAGATCAACAGTTCCACAGCTGCTAAAGGGTTAGCAAGAGGTTGATGCTTTAAATGGCAGGGCTCTGGTGAGACACTACATCCCTGCAGGAGCCTTGGAGCGATAGCTGACATTCAGACCCAAGCAGGCTCCTTGGAGAGGGCTGTGGGAGCCAGGGTCAGCAGTGCCACAGCACGCCACAAAGCTCACCAACCTATCAGTGTCCCCAAAGAGGATCAATGTGCCCCATCTGGGCATGGCAACAGAAGCATCTCAGGGGTGACCCTGGGCAGGCCACCCCAGGGAGGCATTTTCCCCAGCACCTGATGCCCATGTAGGAATGAAACTTGTGATTTTTGAAGCAGATCTGTATTCCTAATGAAGAAACTGTCTGGTTTCTAGTCCCTGCATCCCAACTGTGTCAACCACTCTGCTCTCCAGAGCCTGCGTTTTCAAGTGAGCACCACACAAACTCTCCAGTCACCCACCCAGCACTGAAGGGTGCTCAGCACCAGGCACTCACACCTGGCTCACTGCACACTCCCCAAGAGCAGCACATCCCTCCTCGTGGAACAGGCATGCGACTGCTGACCGTGCCAGCCCCCAAACCTGCCCAGCACAGGCACCTCCTGGTCCTGATAACCCTCTGCCCTATGGTACCTCACAGGACCACCGGCTGCCAAACACAGCATGCCTATGGGCACTCACTTTTTCTCAGCAGATAAAATGATTCTGCTGCTCAATTTGTTGAGTAATTTTGGATTCCCTCTATCCAAAAGGAGAAATAAAAATACAAAATATCTTCAATTGCTGTGAGAAACTGCCCAGGGTAACCAAATAATATTACCTCAATATTCCTCAGGGCCTCTCAGTGTTCTGCCTACAGGAGGTCAGATAACCTTGACTATGCTACTGTCCTACCTCCTTGTTACAGAAAAAGCATGCAACTGCTCCTAGGGCCAAGTGAAACATGAGCCAGCTGGTAAAAGGAGTTTCCCCAGGAACAGAAAGCCAACAAATGCACATGAGCTGTGAGCATTACTCCAGAGCTGTGGTGAAAACACAAGTCAAATGCAGCTAGTGGGAGCCTGTCCCAAGTGTTTGCCTAAGCCTCCTGTTCTGGACAAGGATATGGTGCTCAAGAGCCACCAGGATTTACACAGTGATTCAGTGTTTTCTTTCACGCCAAAACTCTTGCTTTGCTGCACTGTTTGGAGTTGAGGATCATCATTACAGATACCTAGATGCCAAGAAGAAGGTAAACATGGGGAAGGATCTTGGTTTTCCCTTCACTTCAAGCCATGCTCAACAGCAGTGCTGCCTGAAAAAGAACAGACCCCTTCCAGTTTGCTGAAGCATTCACTGGCAGTAGGTAGTGGAAGCAGGTAGGCTCCACAGTGCTAGATTTTTTTCTGGGGTGGGGGAGTAGAGACAGCAGAAAGAGCAGAGATCAGCTCCTCCTTCCCTTGTCTTGCCTCAGCAAGACTGAAATTTCCTTTCCTACCAGTTAGCAGAGACGAAAATAGGAGATGAATTCATCTCCAAGGCATTCCCACTGACTGAGGAGCCCTGGCTGAAGTGCTGGCCTTGCAGAAGGAAACCCAGCCCCACATTAGAGGAGAAGACCAAGGCCCCATGGTTCTCTTAGCAAGGAACTCTCATCCATTTTGCATTCCAACCATGATGCTATCTGCCTTTTACCAGATTACTTAGCAATTCACAGCAGAGCTCTGTTGAGCCCTGGACACACCCCCACTTGGGCCCTGATGGCCAGTGATTCCCCATGGAACTGTCCCCAAGGAGAGAATCACACAGAGATCACAGAATCAATTAGGTTGGAAAAGACCTCTGAGATGCACTGAGTCCAACCTGTGACCAAACATCACCTTGTCACCCAGACCAGAGCACTGAGCCCCACTGGCCTTTCCTTAAACACCTCCAGGGATGGTGACTACACCAGCACCCTGCCCTTTCCACTATCCAATCACCATTTCTGTGAAGAAATCCTTCCTAAAAAAGATGCTGCACCCTAGTGCCATCTAAAAAAACTTGGCTCCACCTTTGGTGATTCACCCCCAAAATGCCAGTCAAGGACACACATTGGGGATTCAGACCCATTGTCTCCAAGTTCAGCCTGATGTTCTCCTGCTTCGTAATGGGAGGAAACAGCTCATCCACTGTCTCCATCAACTCTCAAAGGTCCTTGTCGCATATTCCAGAGGTGTCCAGCTCTCTTAGAGCTCTGGGATCTGAGGGCAAAAAGACACTGGGAGGCTGACAGACAGCAACTCAACAGTACTTACAGCAACTACAATCATATGACAGGTAGATGAGTTTACTCACATGGGTGGATGAGCTTTCTATGAGAGTCATCTGAGGCTGCTGAACTAACTACAGCAGGATTGGGGGCAGCCCAATCTTGGCAGAGCATTGTCAGTCCTCTCTGGACTAGGGGTATTCTTCAACCACAAGGCAGACAATGCTGGTTCCCAGCTGACTTCTACTGTGGGTCAGGAAATTCCTGCTCAGGACTTCTTTGGGTACTTGAAAGTCACACCAACACCCCACCCTGCTCTCCCTCTACAGTTTTCTGCAGACTGACTGAAGCTGATGCCTCTTGTGAGAGTTACTTGGAATTACAGTATCCCACAGAAGTCCTCTACGTGGTGGTCACTGTTCCTCATTTCTAGTCTAAAACCTTTTGAGATGCTGCAATGCTGTGGTTCACACCAGGGAAACTCATTTCAACTGGTAGTACAATTGCTCCTCTTCCCAGAACATCCCAACTTGTATTAAAATCTTACAAACTATCAGCAGAAAGGTAGGACACTGCCTATTATGGACCTCAATCCCTGCAGCGCACACTGTATCGCTGGCTATTACTACACAATAAGGGGAAAAAAGACGAGTTTAAAGGCATAAAGAAAACTTCCCAATCTTTAAAATTCCCAAGAAGCTTTAGAGAAGATGGCAAGGGTGGAGGTGAGCAACCCTGGTTGGAGTGGCCTGAAGGCTGGGGAGAGAAATGCGGGTGCAGTGATGCTCACATGCTGCTAACAGGTTTATTCTGCTGGCAGGGATTCCCTTCAGAAGCATTTGGGTAAGTACTGTACACCACCGAGTTCAATCTGCGCTAAGCAGATTAGTTCCTTACCGGTGAAAGGTTCTGGGCAGCAGCAGACAGTTGCTCACCATGTGATATGAGGGGGCTGTCATTATGTTTCATAGATATGATATAATTATATGCTCCCTGGAGGGTACTTCTAATTGAATTATAGGGTGTCTCACAAGTATTCTGGGCAGCGGTTCGAGGAAGCTCTCACCGCCCAAAACAAGATAGAGATACCCTTTCATTCCATTAGATGTTCTCTCCAGGGAGCAGGCCATTACCTTATATAGCAATTCACTTTAAAAAATCATCTCCCCTCATCAAATTGAAAGAAAGGTACCCTTAGCAGAAGTTTGTTGATGCTGCATACTTGTTCCTCTCCTCCACCACCTCACAGCCCTGAGAAACTCCTTTGCCTGCCACCAGGACAGCCCTACACCACAAGGGAGAAATCCCTTGCCAACGGCAGTCACTATTCCCTGCCCAGTCAACTGCTGGGCTCCATTCCCAGAGTGGGGACAGGAAATACGGCGCCACATGAGGCATGACACGTCAGGCTACATGTACAAGAGAATCTCAGCCTTCAGAAAGACTCCAAGAAGCTGTCTCCAAAGGCATTTGGCCTTGTCTCAGGCTAGGGCATTCAGGGGCTACAGCACATGCTGGGAAGGGTCCTCCCTCAGCCTGCTCATCCATTTGTCCTGCCTTCAAATGCCCCAGAACTGTGAATGACAACCCTGGTCCCCCAGAGCCAGACAGAGTGACCCCAGCACAAAGCAGCTTTTTCCCCTGAGGCTGGCCATGCTTCCATTGCCTAGGCACCCAAAGCCAGTGACCTATTTCATCCTTGGATGTTGCTCTTCATTTTAGTCTGGACTCACTCAGTTTTTCCATCATGAACCAGATCTTTCCAGGGCAGCTGCAGCATCAGGTTTGCAAACCCAGCTGCCCTGCTATCTCTGCACCATGGCACCTCACCTTCTCCAGCTCCTGGATGGCCAAAAGCACTGCACAGGAACACAGAGGGGATCTACTACTCTCCACAGAGCTTAGAGAAGAAAAAACCCACCTGCCACTTACTGATGTTCTCCCAGCACTCCAGGCAGCAGATCCTTTGCTCTTTCCTCTCTCTCCTGGGCACTGTGCTCCAAGGAAACCACTCTGCACTTCTCTCCTGCTCGGCCACTGTGGTCTACAGCTTGCTGCCAAGCCAGGGGGGATGTCACATCTGTTATGCTGGTATTTTGCTGCCCCATACCATATAAAGGATGGGTTAATGAGGTCTCTGACTTTTTTTTTTCAGTACCTCAAGGGAAAGCCAGCACCAGCTGCCCACCACAAAGTCTCATGACCTACTGAAGCTGCCATCAGCTCTGACTCCCACAGACCATGTCTAGCACTGCTCCACTTCTCAGGCCACAAAAAGAGCAAGAAAGACAATTATGTCAAGAATTTGCTAATCACAGAAAATTAAGACTTTGCAATAGGACAGGCACCATGCCACTGAGATAGTGTGCTCAGCTCCTCACGCTTTCCCAGTGCTACAGCCTCTTACACCTGCAGTAGCCAGGCTCCTCCACCCTGGCACAGCTTTCAGGTACTGGTGTGCAGGATCCAGCTGATCCCTGGGAGCCCAGCTACTAGGCAAGCAGTTATTGCTCATACATAGTCGGCTCACTGTTCTTCTGCATTATTCAGAGTTCTGCCCACCTCTGGTGGTGTTAGCTAACAGGACAAATCTAGGAAAAACTGTCAATTCACATGTTCCCTCTTCCCAGTTACACCACAGAATGAGAAAACTACTGTGAGCTACCAAAACCCACCACAATCCACCCCAAAAGTAACCATTTCTGATGTCTTAGAAAACAGAGCATTTGATATCTTGCAAAGCCAATACACTGGTCCCAGCACATCCTTCCTAAATAGCATTGTGATCTAGTTGTCTTTACTGAGGGAAACGGAGACAGCAGTATTAAACCAAAACTCTCAAGCAGATGAGGTAAAGGAGAGATCATCCCAGGAGGGAAGACAGGTAAAGCACTGATAAGTGGAGCAAAATTTCTATATTAAATATTGATCGTTTTATCACCCTTTTTAAAAAAAAGGATAAAAGTGAAAGAGCACAGTGCTCAGGTGGATAATTTTCTGAGGGCAGGACAAATTTGGCTTGCTGATCTCATGGAAAGAAAAACAGAAGCACAAAAGGTAACTCCTAACCCATTTCACTTTAACGACATACTTTTACATAGAGCACTAAAGAGGTGCAGCAGGAGATAAACTATCAATGACACACTCAGCAAAACAGCCACAGCACAGGCAGGAGCAACCAACCACTCCTGGACACTCTTTGGAGAGGTGAACAGGGAAGAGAGAAGTCTCTTTCTTCCCCAGCACCACCAAAGGAGATTTTCCACCATCTAACAAAAAGAGCAGGAGAACAGAGCCATGGTTTTGCTAACATGGAGTAGAGCATCAAGTCCTGGTCTGCTTTTAACACCCAGAAGGTCTCCACATGAGGATGTGGAAGGAGAGAGGCAGGATAAGCAGAGGCTGTCAGGAATGTGCTGTTCAGAGGAGGGTTTCCAGTTACTGCAGTCCAGATCTAGGGCTGCACTATGCTCCACATGAAGCTGCTCAGGCTTTGTGGCACCTCAGCAGATGTCTCCACCGGCCTCCTAAGGACAGTTCCTGCAAAGCCTGGCAGGAAGAACTGGTCCTATCTGATATTCAGACTTCCATCTCACTGCCCTTCCAGCACAATCCACCTAAAGGGTCCGACCCAGGAAGCAGCCAGTGCCTGCTCAATACCAGGACTGACTTCAGCTGAAATGCTCTCAGCAATACATGCTGGCACCCAGCACCCAGGCACAGACTTGAGGGGCCTCATCTGTCAACAGTCCATCTGCTAAAACAGCTGTAAATATGTATGAGTCCACATTCCTCCCAGCTTTAATCTGCTGTTTTCACTGAAGCTAAATGGAGGATGAACTTGGTCCCTGGTGCTTCAATCAGCTAGCATAGCAAATTCTTTCATCACCTTTTTTCCTGACATGAGGTAAATAAAAACCAAACCACACTGCTAGCAACAGGTAAATCAGCTCTTATTTGAAACATATGCCATCTTGCACCAGCATGAGCTGCTTCTCTTTAATCACAACAAAAACATGCTGAAGGACCTCTGGGTGGGGATACTTTAGACGCCGCTGTTCTCTTCATCTCATTTACAGAAGGATAAGCCCATACTTAACACAAACTCTACTGCCACTCTGATTTGTTAGAAGTCAGAGTCACAAACACTTTATAATGATGCCATGAGTAGCATTTCCACTGTTGGCTTTCAAAAAAAATCCCAGCACATATGATGGGATGTCCATCAAGCTTGCCACCAGCATCTCTTCTTAATCCCCTGAAGCTGCATCATTCAAACTGTGCTTTCTCCTTCTTCTTTACATGTGGGAAACAAATACAACCTGTGCCTCTAACCCTGTGTGTAAACAGCATGACCTCAAAGTTACTCATTTTGCAAAGGTGCTCCACTCAGTAAGGCATGAGTCAGTATGAGTTAAGCAGGCAAAACCACAGTAAACTTGTTTTATCTTGGATCAGTTCTGGTCTTTTGTTTGCTTTTAAACCCAAAACTTGCTTGTGTCATTTGTGTCATCTGTCAGGATGAATTTCCCTGTGTTTGCCCTAAACCAGGAACATCACTGCCCTCTCCTATACATCCCAGAATGTCCCTTTGAAGGGCCTTCTACTTGAAGAATCCATAAGCTTCCCAGGAGCTGCTGAAGAGCTGATCTCTGCCACGTGCCTCATTTTTGAGCTGGGGTTCCAGGCCTCCCCTATTTAACTCTGTCACATAATGCCTCTGGGCAAGAAGTCACAGTCCCTGAGACAGGATGTTGTTTGCCCTTCATGGACAGAGGGCAAGTATATCCCCCTGACACCTGCCAACAGGACTGTCTGGGAAGGTAAAGGTCAGCTCAGGGCTTCTCTTCTTCCCAGTGTGGTGTCAAGGTCTCACATTTCTGCAGGCTGGTTTCACAGACATTCCAGAAACAGTCCCCTGACACCTTACACTAATCCCCTGCAGGTCACATCACCTAGACCTCACAGTGGGACAGACTGTAGCAGAAATTAAAGCATCTATGCATGTATGTTAAGGAATTCAGTTAAATTAAATACTGCTGAGATACTGCTAAGAAAACTGACAGGAGAATTTCACAGCAAAAAGCAAATACAACAGTCTTTACTGCTGGCAAAATAGTGAGGGCAAGTTTGCTTAACTGGAGGGCATCTGCTACTGTTTTCCCTTAATGTGAATTAAAATACGGATCAAGAACTTCTAATTTAAATGTAGAAGCAGGAAAAGAAAGCCAGAAGGTGCTTACCCACTAATAAAGACAAACTAGAGAAAAATTAGAGGATTCAATCTCAATAGGCGCTAATGGGAAGGAAGCATTCCCTCCTGAGAGAAGGAAAGCATCAGCCTCACACAACAAATTCTTATTGCCTGGAGTCCCACTAATAAGTCTTAATTTTTTGAAGGCTGTCTTCTCAGAACCCAGAGCCTTATGGTCAGTGTATGGTGTATGACTGCTATTGAACAAGATTTCAGACTAAAGTACCAAAATAATTTTGTTATTACCTTGGTCATTAATTGGAGCCATCACAGCTGATATAAATATAGCAAAGTCTGCTGATGCAGCAGATCTCTATGTCATGTATCCAAAATTTAATTCAGGAAAATGAACATCCAAAACTGTAGCTCCTGTTGTCAGCTTGGGGGAATAGTGAGATATTCCAGTTACTGCCTACACCTGTACCATCCTGACTCTCAACAGCTGGAGAGAGGTCAGTGAATATGCAAAAATTCAATGTGGTCCTGAGTAATGGAAAGCTTGATGCACACAGACCTTCTCTGGAAAGAGCACAGGTCAGCAGTTCAGGGAGATCAGTT